>QTSX02002664.1:0-12104 GCA_014839935.2 Entomophthora muscae | reverse complement strand
TAATTTAATATAGGCTTTTATATTATAAGGATTAAATAAGATTTATTTTGATAAAATTGTTGTAATTATTTAAATTTATTGATAAGAAAATTAAAACAAAATTTAAAAGTTTTAAGTAGCACAGTTAAAAGGAAACAGATTAATCTAACAAATAATGACCCAACTGTGGTAAGTTCAACTCCTTGATGATTGACTTCCTGGTGCTTGACACCATAGTAAAGTGAGAATTCAGCCTTTTCCCTGATTGAAAACAGGAAATTGACACTTTTTAATTAACAGATCTTGATGTACTAAAACCTTTTAATATAAAAAATTAATCTTACAGCTATGGTATACTAAGTTTCCTCAGAGAGCTCAAGAATGCAATAATAACAGCATCTTAATTAATGATAATAAGGAGAAATAAGCAATTATTTCTCATTTTACTATGTAATTTATACTCTTCATTATAAAAAATATTTTTAATTACCATAAAAATTTGAATTCCAATGAAACAAAAATAAACAAAAACACAATAATATAAGTTACGCAAAATAACAAAATATTAATAATCATTTGATATAGTTCATATAAGCACAACTGTAATTATCTTATGTTTTACTAGTAAATTAAAAAATTAAGATATTTCACTCACTTTCAACCATAACTATTCATCTAAAACTTACCATGTATAAATAAAATAATCAGTGCCGCCTAATTAAAGCAAAAATTAGAAAAATTAAAGCTTAAAACTAGTTGAATAAAACTAAAAAGTAAAAATTAAAGCTAAAAAGTTAAAAGTTAAAAGTAAAAATATATAACCAAGCAATTATAATCTTAATCCTTCATTCCCCTTTTCATTTTAGCCCCTTCCAGGAGGGCAGTGGCAATAATCTCAAGCTGCTGCTTAAGCTCAAATGCCTTGTATTTGTGATTAGCTGCACCCTGATTGCCTTGGTGAAGAGGGTGGACCGGGTTGTAGGCTTGGTGGGGGACGCAGTTTGCCAAGTCACGCAGCTTGGAGATTGTTTTCTCCTGCTCGTGCTGCAGGAGAGAGAAGAACTTATTGAGCTTAGGATGAAGCCCAAAGTTGGCCTTAAGATGCTTGTAATAAGCCTCTAGCGCCAAAGTAGCCTTGAGCTCATCATTCACTGCCGCCCGGTAAACATTCCAACTGGCCTTGGCGCAGGCCTTGTCTTGCCTTGGGGTGACAACCTTCCCAATCCACTGGGGCTAAAAGTAATCAAGGAAAAGCTTGAACTACAGATGCTTTACTATGTAAGGATGCTTTGAGAGAACCTCAAACCCCTTTGCAGTGCGCTCTGGCTTTAAAAAAGCCAAAGCACTGAATTGTGCCAGCACAAATTTGCAAGTGTCCAAGGTATCCCCCCAGCTAACCTACTAAGCTTGGCATGGGCCGCACATGGCAAGCAGCTTCTTGGCAGAAGCAGAAGGGGCATCCATGCACCTCCCTGCTAAACAGCTGCTCAAATGCATTGAACTGAGCAGGCTTGAAGTCCATAATGCCCATGTGAGGCCCTAGAGCTCTGAGCCTTACCTTTTCCTCCAAGTCCAAGGTGGCCTGGTCCTTGTCAGAAACAGGAGGGTTTGAGTAGTTATGGAAGGGTCTTCTTGGCATTGTTTTTGCTGTCAGGGGGAAGGAGGGAAAATGCTCTGCAAAGTATTGAGAATGTGCTGGTGTAAATGGCCTTGGTGGCCCCAGGGAGAAGGAAGAAAGCAAGTGGAATCACTGGATGTCAATCTGGACATGAATCATCCAGAGCTGTTTGAATATCCAGGGGAAAGTGGCAAAGGTACCATCAACTATCCAGGTTGAAGCCCTTTTCAACTCTAGCAGGCTCTGCTGAGTCACGTAGCAGATTATACGCCCTTTGGTGCTGGGCCCATAGTTGTGAAGAGGGAAGCGCTCCCTACTTGGAAGCTGCTTGAGCTTGTGGGTGAGCGTAAGCTCTGATAAGACATCTGAGGCCTTGGGGGAGGGGGATTGGCATCAATACTTTTATTGATTATGAATCTTAACAGCTGCTCTTAAGTTGGCACTAACTAGAGATTATTAGGCGTTAAGTGATGCAGGGCCTTTATGGCCAGATCAGAAGCCTGGAGGTGAGAGGAGGTGGGAATTACTTGAGCAAGGTGCCACTTCAGCATTCATGTAAATAAATGTTTAGGGGTTCACAAGTGTGCTCCCCCTTCTTGGCTGTTACCTGCTCCCAGCCCTCAGTGTTCAGGTGGGCCCCACAAGTCTTATCCTCACAGGCAAAGTGCTTGCTTTTACTCTGGGCTTTTGGTTGTTGCAATTGGAGATGTAGTTGTCAGCAACGTAACCAGGGTTGCCCTTTACGGACATGATTGGGAAGTACCAGGGGAAGCGCTTAGGAAATTTGAACTCCCTGTCTATATTAAAAAATCTGTGGATGGCCAGTGGATCCCAAGCCATGTGATCAGAAGCTTTAAACTTCTTGGAGTTCTTCTCAGGCTCATCTTGGGGGTCAGATGAGAGAGGGGGGAGAGCCATCAGGAGGGGGAGGATTCTTTAAGACCTGCTTGGATGCCTCCATTTTCTTACCAGAATAAGAGGTGGGCTCCTTGGCAGCCTTTCCCTTCTTAGTATGGCGCTCCTTGGTGGGCTTGGAGTTGGCCTCTGACTTTTAAAATGAGTAATCAGTGAGAGAGCCATCACTTTTATTTGAGGACTTGGGGGAAATTGAAGATGAGGGGGGAGGAGTGGGAGGAGATGGGGTGGGGGAGATGGAGTAGGATACTTTGCCTTTGCAGGCTTCTTGACACGCTTGGGTATGATGGCTGGTTCTTTAGAGCCCTTGGAGGCTTGGCGCTTGGTAGGCTTGTTGGATTTAGATGATCTTGTCTAAAGAAAAGGTTAGCTTTGTAAATAAACCAGTATGAAATTATGAAACACAAAGAGGTAAAGCAAAATTTAAATAAAAAATATGCAAATAAAGTTTTGTTTATCAAGAAAAACATAACAAAGTAAATAGAAGCAAAATAGAAGCTCAAAGTATAGATATAAAGGCTAAAACATAGGATTTAAGTGAATTTATGATGAAGCATAAAAGATGTTAGGTTCAGCATAACATCTTAGTGCTAAATCAACATAAAAGTATAATTAAAAATAAAATAGTATATAAGATTCATATGGAGAGTGGCAGGAAGAGTAGTAGATTATAATTGCAAAAAAAATATTATATGGAATTTTTTTATTGGGAGTTAAAAAATTAAAACATAGTAAAGTACCAAGTTCAGCACTGTCAATTGGCTGGGAAAAGCTGGATTCTCACTGTCAAGTTTCCCAGAGTCAAGCAGAAAAATCAAATTTACTATGTTTTTTACATATGAAACTTGCTTAAATTTAAAACAGGTTTGAAAGTTAACCCAAAAGCAAGGCAGTTTCATATGCTCAAAAATAAAAAATACAGCATAAATTTAAAAATTAAATGAGTGAGAAGGCGTTTATTAGTGTTTAAGTTATGCTGGGAAGAGCTGGGAGTGAATTATTTACCATAGTGTCAGTTAAAACGTTAAGAAGCTCTCTGTACTAATCCCCAAGTTAAAGTGTCAAGTGGATGGGTGTTGAATGGCGCTCATAGTGCAACACTTATTAATTTAGCCTTAATTATGAGCCTTTGATTAGTTGAACCCAAAACCAATCAGGTAGCAAGTGGATAGAGTCAAAAAGAGGGGGAGTCAAGTTTCTGTGTCTTTTATAAATTAAATATGAAATCTCTTAATAAATCTGGCTTAATTCATGTAGCAGCACTTAATCCACAAACCCATAAATGA
Organism: Entomophthora muscae; assembly: GCA_014839935.2. NCBI lineage: Eukaryota > Fungi > Entomophthoromycota > Entomophthoromycetes > Entomophthorales > Entomophthoraceae > Entomophthora > Entomophthora muscae. Next base: position 8,306 of record QTSX02002664.1, on the reverse strand, counting down.
CATAATGTAAAACAAGTGGGGTATTTGATTAATGTCTATAACACTAAATCCAGTATATTGGTGCTTGGGAGCTTAATCAACAACTATGGACACTAATAATAAAAATATAATATTAAATAACAAATTTTATATAAGCACATATGTATTTTATTAATAAAATTAGGATTTGGCTTAAAAGTGTCAAACTAACCACTTTTGCTTTTAGAATGTTAAACACAAGTTTTTTATTTTTAATAGAAAATTTAATTATAAATTGCCCCTTAAATTGGTATTTTAGCTAACAAAATTATTAAACAGAGTTGAGTTCAAGTAAATTTAATTTCAGTTTTTGGTTTTGAACCCCTAAGTTACTAGTAAAAATTAGCTTAAAATCAGTTAAGCCAAAAAATACTAATAGATTTGCATATGCGGCACTCAACTCCCTGGCACTTGACAAATTGTCAAGTACCAGGGAGTTGATTTTATCACAGTTGCCAATATAACCAACGTTTTTTATTTTGGTAACTTTGTCAACTTCATTCTAAATTGACACTTACAAGTGATAGCAATATTAAACTATTGATAAGCAGTATCCTGGACAGATAATAGTTACTGAGAAGGGTTAAAAGACTGACATAGATCAAATATATATCCAGCACATCTACCTTATTAACAAAGACAAGCTATTTGTCATCAGTCTCAACAGGGTAATCCCCATTTAAATATCAGCCAATTCCAAGCACTATCCAGACTCCTCTTTAACATCCTTACAATATTATGCCTTACAAGCACACCTATCACCAAATCTAATCAACCCACATTGGCAAACAAAAGCCAGCCAATATTAACTATAACCAATTAGTCTAAATCATCAGCTCCCCAACCCCCAAAAAGTTAACCATACCCAAAATCATCATAGAAAATATGACCACCCTAAAAGAATGTGGCATGGTTTTCAATAAAATTGTGAGTCAAGGAACTTTCCTACTGCACGTTATTGCAAGACCACCAAATTTACTTGATCAAGGGCAGCACCAAAAGATCAACCTGGCAGGGGTTAATACCCATATCTCCTCTCAAGGAGGTACACCCAATATCCTTGATCTCCTACAGAGAAGATTCACCTTCCACTCACCCAAGTCAGAACCCAACTTGGACACCTGGATTCTTATACCCACCCCCATTTCTAACACCCTTACTTCTAGGCACTGATTTCTTATCTTGTGGCATCAGTTGTAGCCTTCCATCATAAAAATCTGTATCATAGATACAAGAAACTATATCATTATTCTAGAAACCAATTCCCAGTGACAACAATTCAACCTACATAGAGGAAGCTAGAAATCAATGATAATACATGATTATCCAATATATATATCTGGCTCTTTAAGCTAACAGGGCTAAAGCTAGATCATGCTAAGATAAAAGGATCAATTATGAGTGGAGGAAGATATTTTGGCCTATTTTCATCTACCTGAACTATCCTTATGTCGTAACTGTGCTGTTTTAGCAGAGTTACAAGGGGAAAAATATTTAGAAACTAGATCATATTCTTTATTGAGAGGTAGTAATCATATAGTTAATGTGAGTCATGGATAACAGGAATATGATTGTGTAGATCACACGGTAGGATGGTGAAGGGGCTGGCTTGATCCTAATAATGAGTCAAGCGCCAAAACAAGGTATCTGCTTTAAGAGATCATCATTTGTTCAGGTTGCTATATTTGGTAATTTAAGTTGACTTCCTAGTCTGGCTTCAAGTAACCAGATAATTGGATTGCAGGTCACAAAACTGCTTACTTGGAACCTTGCTGGTGGGTCATCCTGCTGTTTTAATACTTAAGATAGAGGTTAGGATGAGGGTTGCCAGTACAAAAGGTTTAAACCCTCCTTCCTTTACAAGCTCTCCCCTTAAGGGGTTATTCTGCTATGGAAGGAAAATCAGGGGGGAGGTCTGGCCTCAACATCCAGTGCCTGCTGGCCCTGTAGTTGGTCAGATGTAGGCAAGAGGGTTCTGGGAAAGCTTCTTTTTTGAGCAGAGGCTTGCTCTTCATTACTTCACAATACCAGCTGTTTAACATCACAGAACCCACATGTTATATGCTATGTTCTGGAATGTTCAATCCTCTTCTTGGCCCTCTGTGCACTGATTCTAGATCCCTTTCCTTCCCAAACCCAGACAGGTGCATTATGCAGGAGCAACCCCTCATTAGGGTATAACTTCTGTGGCTTGAGTCTCCTGTTTTCTTCCATTTTAGCTTTGAGATGTATGTACTGCACTGCCAGGGTTTGCTTTACTGTATTGGTTCCTCTGGGGGTCCTTGTGTACGTTTGTTTGCTGCAGCAACTGTTGCGCTTTTTGCATTTCAGCCCTACAATTATTTGAGATTATAGGGCACAGGACATTTTCTTGAATACAGTCATATGTGAGGATATGAGTAGTATTGTATCGGAAGAGCCAGGATTGAATGGAACCATGATTACTGTCTGGCAATGGCTTCTGATTGCGCAGAAGCACTTAAGGATTAGGATAAAGGTCAACCAGATTAAAGATATATATCAGACAAGTCAAGATTAAAAGGTTATTTTTTATTATGAGTGATTAATTCTTCTTATACCTTCTGCAAAGGTTAATCCCTGGGCTGCTAGCAATGTCTTCTAGGACATTCTAACACGCCCCTTATTTGGGTAATTATTAATCTAGGTTTGGCGCTTATTGCGCGTAAACCAATAGAATATCTTCATCTTCACCCAGCACAGGTGATCCTTGCTGGCATCAAATAATTTAGTTACTTCAGGATCACTTCCTACTTTCCCGACATACTGCAATCTTAATGCTTATTAATGTGATGAATATGGGAATTTGAGGTTATGGGGAATCAAACCCAGTGCCTTGGCACTCAATGTAAAAGTAAAGTGGTGCCTTGGCGCTTTCAATATCTGCCAGGCGGCGCTGTGGCACTTGACATAAAAGTAGTTTGGCGCTTTGGCGCCTAATCCAGTTGCTAGGCGGCGCTGTGGCGCCTGTGTATTTTCCAAGGTGGCGCAGCGGCAAATAATGTATCACTTAAGTGCTGCGGCGGCACTTATCATTGGCTAATTTAAGTTTCAGGTCAGCAGGCTACTGCTGATCCAATATGCATATGATTTACACTACCAATTTATGTTATTTGGTAGCTGCAATTCCTATCTGCAAGCTCTGTCATAATTGGCATCACTGTATTTTATACTACTAATTTATGGATTTGGTTCTAGCAATCCCAATCTGTGAGATTTGTCATAATTGGCATCATTGCTTGGTCAAAATTCCAAACAGCAACTATCTCTGGTTCATACCCATGGGCCAGTTAAAGATGGTGAGTAGCCAGCCCCCTGGTTGGTGCGCACTCAAGATACTAACAGTACATGTCTCACTTTTAGTGGCCATGTGCCTTTTGGTTCTTCATACATTACTTTCTTGGGTATTTATATAAGGCTTCTGTTTAGGCGTTCAGTATTACTGTTAGCTTGTGGCCTGTATGACAAGTTAGTATGGTGTTTGATGTTTTTGAATTGTAGGCTGCTGTCCACCTGATGTCCATGTAGCTCTTTGGCCCCGTCAGTGACAATGCACTATGGGGTCCCAGAGTTGGCAATGATGGCCTGGTTGATGGAGCGGTTGGTGTTTTCCTCTGTGGTCTCTGGTTGCCCAGCAAGTTGATAAGTTGATTCCTGCAATCCAGAGATCCTGTCCTGCTTACCCTTCTGAGGATGGCCTACTCTGTTCAAGCCCCAAACTTTGAATGGTTCAGGGCCAGGTACCAGGATATCTGGCTCTTGTGGTGCTCTGGTGGCAGCTGTGGTAAGTTTGACTCCCTGGTGATCAACTCCCTGGTATTTGACACTTTTTCAAGCACCAGAGAGTTGAGTGCTGCATATGCAATATATTAGTACTTTTGGCTTAACTGATTTAAGCTAATTTTTACTAGTAACATAGGGGTTCAAAAACCAAAATCTGAGATTAAATTTACTTGAATTCAACTCTGTTTAATAAATTGTTTAGCTGAAAGACCAATTTAAGGGGCAATTTATAATTAAATTTGCTAGTAAAAATAAAAAACTTGTGTTCAACACTCTAAAAGCAAAAGTGGTTAGTTTGACACTTTTTAAGCCAAATCCTAATTTTATTAATAAAATACATATGTGCTTATATAAAATTTGTTATTTACTATTATATTTTTATTATTAGTGTCCATAGTTGTTGATTAAGCTCCCAAGCACCAATATACTGGATTTAGTGTTATAGACATTAATCAAATACCCCACTTGTTTTACATTATGTCATTTATGGGTTTGTGGATTAAGTGCTGCTACATGAATTAAGCCAGATTTATTAAGAGATTTCATATTTAATTTATAAAAGACACAGAAACTTGACTCCCCCTCTTTTTGACTCTATCCACTTGCTACCTGATTGGTTTTGGGTTCAACTAATCAAAGGCTCATAATTAAGGCTAAATTAATAAGTGTTGCACTATGAGCGCCATTCAACACCCATCCACTTGACACTTTAACTTGGGGATTAGTACAGAGAGCTTCTTAACGTTTTAACTGACACTATGGTAAATAATTCACTCCCAGCTCTTCCCAGCATAACTTAAACACTAATAAACGCCTTCTCACTCATTTAATTTTTAAATTTATGCTGTATTTTTTATTTTTGAGCATATGAAACTGCCTTGCTTTTGGGTTAACTTTCAAACCTGTTTTAAATTTAAGCAAGTTTCATATGTAAAAAACATAGTAAATTTGATTTTTCTGCTTGACTCTGGGAAACTTGACAGTGAGAATCCAGCTTTTCCCAGCCAATTGACAGTGCTGAACTTGGTACTTTACTATGTTTTGATTTTTTAACTCCCAATAAAAAAATTCCATATAATATTTTTTTTGCAATTATAATCTACTACTCTTCCTGCCACTCTCCATATGAATCTTATATGCTATTTTATTTTTAATTATACTTTTATGTTGATTTAGCACTAATATGTTATGCTGAACCTAACATCTTTTATGCTTCATAATAAAATCACTTATTTCCTATGTTCTAACCTTTATATCTATACTTTGAGTTTCTATTTTGCTTTCAATTACTTTGTTATGTTTTTTCTTGATAAATAAAAGTTTGTTTTTGCACTTTTTACTTAGTTTTTTTGCTTTACCTCTTTGTGCTTTATATCTTTCATATTGTTTTATTTACAAAACTAAAATTTCCTTTAGTCAATATCAAATGATAACAATAACCCTACCAAGTGCCAAGCCTCTAAGGGCTCTAAAGAACCAGCCATCATACCCAAGCGTGTCAAGAAGCCTGCAAAGGCAAAGTCTCTAACTCCTCCCCCCTCCACCCTCATCTTTCACTTCTTCTTCACCTTCCCCCAAAAATTCCTCCCCCAATAAATCTGATGGTGATCTTAACAACCACTCCTTTTACCACTCAGAGGCTGACTCCAAGCCCACTAAGGAGTGCTGTACCAAGAAGAAAAGGCTGATAAGGATCCCACCTCTTTTTTGATAAGAAAAATGAGGCATCCAAGCAGGCCTCAAAGAACCCTTCCCCTCCCCCTCCTGATGGCTCTTCACCCATTCCTCATCTGACCCCCAAGATGATCCTGAGGAGTACTTCAAAAAGTTCAAGGCTTCTGTTCACATGGCTTGGGATCCACTGGCCATCCACACATTTTGTAATGTGGATGGGGATTTCAAAGTTCCCATGTGCTTCCCCTGCTACTTCCCCATCATGTTTGTGAAGAGAAGCTCTGGCTACGTTGGCAACAATTAAATCTTCAACTGCAACAATCAAAAGTGGCAAACAAAAAGCAAGCACTTTGTCTGTGAGGATAAGACTTGTGGGCCCTGCCTGAACACTGAGGGCTGGGGGCGGGTAACAACCAAGAAGGGGAAGCACTCATGTGAACCCCCCAATCATTTAACCACACAGATGCTGAAGTGGTACCTTGTTCAAGTAATCCCCACCTCCTCTCACCTTGGGGCTTCTGATCTGGCCATACAGGCCCTGCAGCATTCAAAGCCCAACAATCTCAAGTTGGTGCCAACACAGGAACAGTTGGTCAATTTTATCAGCAACAAGTGGATTGCTGCCAATCCTCTCCCGCCCAAGGCCTCTGACGTCCTATTGGAGCTCACACTCACTCATGAGCTTAAGCAGCTCCCAAGTGGGGAGTGCTTCCTCCTCCACAACATTAGCCCAGCTCAAAGGACTGCATTATCAGCTACACAACTCAGAAGAGCCTGATGGAGTTGAAAAGGCTGTCAACCTGGCTAGTTGACAGTACCTTTGCCACTTGCCCCCAGATGTTCAAACAGCTCTGGATGATTCATACCCAGATTGACATCTGGGTGATTCCACTTGCCTTTTTTCTTCTCCCTGGGGCTACTGAGGCCATTTACACCCACATGTTCTAAACACTTTGCAGAGAACTTTTCCTCCTTTCCCCTGACAACAACAAAAATGCCAAGAAGACCCTCTACACCCGCGCAAACCCTCCTGTTGCTGACAAGGACCAGGTCACCCTAGACTTGAAGGAAAAGGTAAGGCTCAGAGCTTTAGGGTCTCACATGTGGATTATGAACTTCAAGCCTGCTCAGTTCAATGCATTTGAGAAGCTATTTATCAGGGAGGTGTAGGGGTTCCACTTTCACTTCTGCCAAGCAGTTGCTTGCAATATGCAGGCCCATGCCAATATTAGTAGGTTGAGCCAAGCAATACCTTGGACATCTGCAAATTTGTACTGGCATAATTTAGTGCCTTGGCTTTTTTTAAAGCCAGAGCACACTGTGCAGGGGTTGAGGTTCTCTCAGAGGATCCTTACATAGTAAAGCATCCAGAGCTCAAGCCTTTCCTTGAGTACTGTGAGCCCCAGTGGATTGGGAAGGTTGTCACACCAAGGCAAGGCCTGCGCCAAGGCCAGTTGGAATGTTTACTGGGTGGCTGTCAACAGGGAGCTGAAGACCACTTTGGCTCTAGAGGCTTATTACAAGCATCTTAAGGCCAACTTTGGGCTTCATCCAAAGTTTAAGAAGTTATTCTCCCTTCTCCAGCATGAGCAAGAAAAAATTATCTCCAAGCTCTGAGATCTTGCAAACCACGTCCCCCCATCAAGCCTACCACCAGATCCACCCTCTTCACTAAGGCCATCCAGGGTGCAGCTAATCACAAATACAAGGCATTTGAGCTTAAGCAGCAGCTTGAGATTATTGCCACTGCCCTCCTGGAAGGGGCTAAAATGAAAAGGGGAATGAAGGATTAAGATTATAATTGCTTGGTTATATATTTTTACTTTTAACTTTTAACTTTTTAGCTTTAATTTTTACTTTTTAGTTTTATTCAACTAGTTTTAAGATTTAATTTTTCTAATTTTTGCTTTAATTAGGCAGCACTGATTATTTTATTTATACATGGTAAGTTTTAGATGAATAGTTATGGTTGAAAGTGAGTGAAATATCTTAATTTTTTAATTTACTAGTAAAACATAAGATAATTACAGTTGTGCTTATATGAACTATATCAAATGATTATTAATATTTTGTTATTTTGCGTAACTTATATTATTGTGTTTTTGTTTATTTTTGTTTCATTGGAATTCAAATTTTTATGGTAATTAAAAATATTTTTTATAATGAAGAGTATAAATTACATAGTAAAATGAGAAATAATTGCTTATTTCTCCTTATTATCATTAATTAAGATGCTGTTATTATTGCATTCTTGAGCTCTCTGAGGAAACTTAGTATACCATAGCTGTAAGATTAATTTTTTATATTAAAAGGTTTTAGTACATCAAGATCTGTTAATTAAAAAGTGTCAATTTCCTGTTTTCAATCAGGGAAAAGGCTGAATTCTCACTTTACTATGGTGTCAAGCACCAGGAAGTTGATCATCAAGGAGTTGAACTTACCACAGTTGGGTCATTATTTGTTAGATTAATCTGTTTCCTTTTAACTGTGCTACTTAAAACTTTTAAATTTTGTTTTAATTTTCTTATCAATAAATTTAAATAATTACAACAATTTTATCAAAATAAATCTTATTTAATCCTTATAATATAAAAGCCTATATTAAATTAATCATTTTCTACTTACAGCTAAATTAAACTGTATTAAAAGCTAGTAACAATCTTATTTCATATACCATTATTTCTTGAAAGCTGATTAGTACAAAATGACATCATTCTAAAAAGAGCAACCTAAAAATACAATAAAAACTGATATGATGCTTTTTGTTGGAAATCAAATTGTTGCCTAAAATCTTAGCTTTTTTAAAATATTTA
>QTSX02002663.1:0-12153 GCA_014839935.2 Entomophthora muscae | reverse complement strand
CAGTATGAGCTAAATTGCCTAGAGAGTTAAGTGGCTTGGATGCAATTTTTGGGCCTTTTTTGGTGCTGCGGGGAAAAATGGTTCAATCCAAGGCCAAAGGTGGCGGTGGATTTACATTTGCCATTGCATGCAGTGTATTCTATATTTGCGCGCTTTTCTGTGTGTTTGGCTTCTGCAATGAGCGTGGGCATGGAGGTATTGTCTGCCAAACAGATGAGGGCAGCAACTAAGGGTTTCATTCTGTTGATGACTGAGGCTCTTGTGTGTACGTTTTCAGCTTGTGCTGGGTTCTGGATCTTGCAATGTATCTCTTCAAATTCATTGGTGTCTCTGTGACAGTGGTCTTCTGAGGAAGATTACTGAGCTGTATTGCAATGTCTTGGAGTGGATTCAGTGATGCAGAAGTTGTGGGTGATATCAGCTTTGAACTCTTCACAGTTGCCAAGCTGGCTGTCAGTTTGTGAGCCAACCCAGGTGGCAAACCAGTTAGCTGCGGCCTTGTACAGGCGCTTGCTGGTTTCCTGGACCCATTTTTGTGGGGATGTGGCTGGCGCAGAGCTTGGGTCTGAGTGGTCTAGCCAGTTGATGATGTTTTCTTTCTTTTTACCAAAGAACTTGTTGATACCAATGTATTTGGTGTTTGTAACTTCACCTTTGATAGGTTGTTGTGTGTTTGTTTGTGGTTGTAGAGATTGACTGTATTGAATTATCTTTGTACATTCCTTGGGCATGACCAGTCCTTCCAAATATGATATATCCACTAGGTATATATTTATCAACATTTTGGCGCTATAAGTATGTTTCCAGGTATCCTGAGATGTAGCCTGGTTTATTACAGAGCAAAGGTTGCTGCGGTGGGTTCTGTTCAGTCATTTATCTTTCATAGGCGTGGTTAAAACCCCGTAGCTGCTACCAGTGATGAGGAGCAACTTTTGAGGAAGCTTCAAATATAGATTTAAGAAGAAGATAAGTATTTTTTATTGGATAATAATTTATAATTATATAGCTTGCACTGTGTTGGGGATCTAAGTTGGATCAAAGATAAGGATGGTCATGTGCAGAATGGCTTTGAGCCACTGGATACTTGGAAAGTCATGTGATATTGCTTGGTTGCCATTCCTGGTATGTCAAACGGTATATTGGAAGGGCACCAAATCAGGCAATGACTGGATGTTAAGTGTGTTGGTGGCAACCAGAATACCTGTATATCCAGCTCCTTGACAAAACTTACAGTAAAAGTGTTAAAAAGCAATATAAAAAATACAACAGACAAACTTGTGGCCAGGATCTTAAACGTTCAGAAAATTCTTCTTGCAGACCTGCAGTTCAAGCCGCAGGTATTTGCAACTGTGGATGCCTGGACAAAGGATCTAGAGATGTTGAGCAATAAAAAGTAAAAAAGACAGAAACCAACACAAGATGACCAGCAACCTGAAAATGAGAAGACCTGAGAAGCAGCCCCTGTCAAAGGAAAAACAGGTGAGGATATAGAAGAAGGTAAGAAAATAAATATTAAATAAATAAAAGGCAAATACTAACTTTTTTATTAAGGTGATCACAAAGGTGTACTACAATAATTCCTGAACCCACATGTAACTGAGACCTTCTACAGCAACTGTTGTAAATGTGCTTTTTTAGCAGAGTTACACAGGGAAAAATATTTAGAAGATAGATAATAATCTTTATTGTGAGATAATGACTATATAGTTCATGTGAATCAAGGATAACAGGAACATGATTGTTGATCACACAAAAGGATGGAAGACGGGGGTGGCTTGATCCTGGTAATGATTCAAGCGCCAAAACAAGGTATCCACCATAAAGTATCATCAACTGTTCATGTTGTTGGATTTGGTAATTTGAGTTGACTTCCTAGTCTGGCTTCAAGTGACTGGATAATTGGATTGAGGGTTACAAACCCTCTTGGTTGGAACCTTGCTGGCAGGTTGAGCCTGTGGTTTTGATACAACTATTTTCTCTATATTGTGTGTCAGCTGGCTCTGACGCCAGCTGTCTGATCTGAAATGCTAGAAAAATTAAATAAAACCTACCATATCAATAAAAAAAGCTCACCAAAATCCAACCAAAACCAGAAGACACTGAATGGCAGCAACTGTCAGCATTTAAACTGTCTACATGTAACATCCTCTGTGTCAACAACTCCCAAAAAATATTTTTGTATTTTATTGTACATTTTTACTTTTTAACTTAAATAAATATTCTTAATGTTAAAAGTTAAATTTGATTTTGATTTTCAAGTTTTAAGCAAAGCTGTAAAAAATAAAGCCAAAATAAAATTTAGGATTGTTGACATGGAGAATGTTACATGCAGAAAAGTTTAAATTCTGACGGTTGCTTGAATGGTAAGTTGCAGCTCTGGCTGTAGCCTCAAAAATCCTCATTGACCAATATGTTCTACCTCCCAACTTCTGCAAGCTCATTTTCCTCCTTGTCTGGGACTTTGTCAGAACCATGTCATACCAAAACTTACCCAAGATGGATAGAGGACAAGAAGAAGTCTGTTTCTGTTTCCCAACCATGCACACAATATTCCACATCCTAAAAAGATTTAAAGAAAAAATAACCAAGCTTAGCTATAGCTCCTCTGCCTTCCTGCCCCACGTCATGGGTGTCCTTAGAGACTTTGGGGCCTCCTGGTGCTCCAACAAGACTGGCATCCTGCTTACTATAAAAACCTTTGCAATAACCTCCCTAAAAATAAAATAAGTACCCTATATAATAAATTTTGTGAGTTCTTGACCCTGTTTTTAGTGCAGAGACTTTGCTTAATTATTTATCTAGGTCTTGTTATAATGATCAGGATTAAATCATAGGCTTGTGACACACTTGAAATTAAAATTAAACTTGCCAAAATACAACAAAGACTATATAGAAAAAGGATTGTGCCTGGTTACAGCTCAATTGAAATTCTTATTCAAGACACAGTTATTATTGCAGCCACCTATGAAATGTCAGCTCCATCAGATAAGATCCTCCTGTTTAATTGTAACAGTGTTGCTGTATTCAAGTTTCTGAAAGTTATATAGTCTGGGAGCTATGTTGACCTACACCTTAGCCATAGAAATTTCCAGTTTATTTCAAAAAGAGGTCTTAGAATTCCACCAATCAAATCCACAATAAATCTCATTCAATTATATTCAAATTTTAACCTACTTATATATATATCTTTCATTAAAATCTAAAATATTTAAAACATTTATCTAAAACAAATAAGTATATATTAAAATTTAAAACTTTTCAATAGATAAATCTTCTTTGCTTTGTTAATTTTTATTATACCTGACAGTATATCATATGGAATTATAAAAAGTATGTCAATACATATAAACTAAATTAAAAGCAATATTAAGAATAACTTAATAAAAAATAAAAGAGGACCACCTATCTAATTGATTGTTTGCTTTGTAAGGCATGTGGGGATGAAAAAATCAGTGTGGGCATAGAATTTATCCACTGTCTCTGCTGAAAGGGCATGTACCCTGACCTGTAGAAAAATAAATAAGACTTTGGTGTCAGGAATATTACTGACAACAATTTTTCAACAAACAAAATTTTGATCATTGTTGCTCCTAGTATTCCTGAGAAATATTTGCAGCAGTTCCCCCTGATTAGGTAAAATGCCGCAGAACAAGGGTTCCTGTCAGGGATTCAGTCTTAGGCAGCTGGCCTGTCATTTTCAGGGGTGCCCTGGGCCGGGTTTTTTTGCGGGCAAAGCCCATCACAAGAGGGAAGCTAACTTAAAAAGGTAGGATACAGACTTTCCCACCCAGGACCACAGGCCGGCAGCCAGGATTATAGTGTCAATCACCCCCATGAGGGTGATGTACACAATCCCAAACAGCTTACCTGGGTGGTTGGTTGGAAGATTGGGTGAGGAAACGGGCATAGGTTTTGGGGTCATGGGTGGTTCCACGGGAAGGTTGTAAGCAGGAAGATAGTTAAATTTTCTTCTGAACAACTTGGGTGTTGAAAATATCCATGGGCCTTGTCAATTGTATCTAACTGCAGATTGTATGCGGGCCAAAGGATTGAGTTCAAGTATCTTTTTCCGGGGTGTAGTCCTTGTATTTTGGTTTCAGAGGGTAGTTGGTAAAATGGACGGGTCCTGAAGGGTACACCAAAAGGACAGGGAAAAGGCAGGCAGTGGGGCAGAGGATCTCAAACTGAATTGGTTGATAGCAAATACAAAATACGTCAATAGCTGTGTGAGCCAAAATAACATAACCTTTATTCAAAAATGGTGATAAGGTTTGAGCACAGAATCTATAGGCATATTTAGCATCCTGTCTCCAAACTTAGTATTTTTCATAAGGGCTTCATCAAAATATCAGGAAAAATGCAGGCAGGTGGCCAGGAGGCCCAGGTGCAGGAGCAGCAAAATGGCACCTTGGCTGGGTGTTCTCTCATTGGTCAGTACATCCAAATTGGTCACTTGATTTTCTTGGTTTTGGGCATGGGTCACAGGGTCAGGCCCAAAGCCCGGGTTTTCCTTTGGTAGTCAAATTTGATTGGTTACCCAAGAGGACTTCAAGTTCATGAAGTTCACAAAGGCAACTTCTCTGCCTCCATTAGGCAATTTGAGAGGCTCCTCCTTGGGCGCCACCATAGTTGACCCTGCGCTGGTATTCTGGCTTCAGGACTTAGCAGGGGTTTCAGCTTGCGGGAGCTCAACCTCAGCAAAATGAAGGCAGATGGGTTTGTGGTCCATGGGCCCAGAGGCCCCAGGAATTCAGGTTCAGGGTTTGAATCCTGCCCTTGGGCTTGGGTTTCCAGGGGTAATGAATTGTCAATCCTGAAAGTTCCAAGAAAAAGAAATTAAAAATTTTAATTCTTTAAATTGTGGCTTTTATAGGCTGTCCGCAGGCCGCACGCCCAGCCCGGGCGGCTTGCCCGCGCCCACTGTTAGCCAGCAACAGGCAGCATTCCTCCCATGGCAGGACCACTCACCCCCGCCAAATGGGGAATCTCAACAAACAGGAAACCAAAAAGGCAATTTCCTTACACACCCAATTTTGGGGGGAACTGCTGCCCAAATTTGGAATCACCAAATTTAGATGGGGCTGATAGGGTGCCCTGCAAAAATTAATGCAGTAGCTGCAGAAGCTGAATTTGGATGCCTGAATGTCCAAAGATTCACCAAATCAAGTAAGCCAGAAATCAACAAACTTACTATCTGCAAAACTCCTCCAATACCACTCCCAAAAGGGAATTTTGACAGCACCAAGTGTTTGGTGTCTCTGTACAATGGTTTTCTACCATACATGCCTCAACAACATGGATAATATTAACAAAGCTCATCCAATTGATGATAATTTTTGCTATCAATAGGTGAATTACCCCTCAATAATATCACATAAATCATCCAGACTTTCAAACAACAGAAAGTCCAATACACTAATCATTCTGCCCTTCCCCAGGACTAAGAAGATAAACCGCCTTATCTTCTTGGCTGTACTTGCAGCCTGCCTCAGGATTGGGGGCCACCAACAACAATATCAACCACACAGGCCTTTTAACAATCCTTCCAGTGAGTACCTTTATAAGGAGCCAGAACAGCTAAACTCCTCCAATAGTACTCCTGGCCTGCCCTGGTTTAACCCCAATCATCTCAGTTCATAGCACTCATACCATGGTTTGCTATTGATAAGGAGCGCCTTTTGGGGAAGCTTCAAATATGGAATTAGGAAAGAAGAAAAAGTATCTTTTATTGGATAATATTTAGACTTATATAGACTTGGCTGTGGCAGAGGTTTAGTTGGATAAACCTAGGGCTGGTCATGCGGGATGGGTTTGAGCCACTGGATACTTGGAAAGTCATGTGATATTGCTTGGTTGCCATTCCTGGTATGTCAAACGGTATATTGGAAGGGCACCAAATTGGGCAATGACTGGATGTTGAGGAGGTTGGTAGTAGCTAGAATACTGCACATCCAGATCCTTGACACTATATACTCATGTATTTTGCTGGTAATTTTGGTCAATTTAACATCCATGCAAAAGTGTTTCAATGGGTGATGACAGCTTCCAATTGTGAAAGGCTCACTGGGTTCCAAGTTGCAAACTTGGAACCATAATTAGCTAGAATACTTCCCCAGTTGTTGGTTCTTTACATTGCCCCAGATAATGTCCTCCACTTGATAACTTTCTTGAGCCACCCAAAGACCTCCTTGATTGAGTTCAGGAATAGGTAATAGGCAGGGAGAAATAATAGGTGCATATGCGCTGTGGCCAATTGATGTGATCCTAGTTTCAACCCCTGTCTAAATCATTGGGAGTTCCTCAAGAATACTAGCAATCTTGTGAAGCCCAACATTATCCAACATAATGATGAAATTGAACCCCAAACTAGTGATTATGAGGTGCTCCTAAACCAATCAGAGAAATTGCAAAAATTTATCACTGTTGAGTGAACCATTTATCATTTGATAAAGTTCAATACTGGGATTCAGAACTTGTTGGAAAAAATGCAGTATTGACAAATTCTTTTGCATGAACTTACCAACTTAATGAAGTAATTTTCATCCCAGAACAACTTACTTTTTTATATAAAAGGATAAAAATATTCCAGTAAGTTGGTGAGTTTATGCAAAAAAATTGACAATACTGCATTTCTCCCAACAGGTTCTAAATATGAGTACCAAGGGGACAGAAGGGCTACCATTGAAAGGGAACAGCACAAACAACCACATGCTGGGATACACCATCCTTGGCACCTTTGGGCACATAGCTGTAAGCTTTGCACTTGACAACACAAAGGAAAATTCATTGATATAATAGGACTTTACTGTGCCCTTTCTCCTTTAGCTCAGTGAACCTCTTGGAGTATTTTTGACAGCAATGGATGTTGATTGGGCTTTTCCAATTGTACAATGAAACCCTGAGTTTTTCCAAGAGAATCTTAAACTCTTCACAGCACAATAACAGGTGGAAACTAAAGCCTCAATTCCAAAAGTGGACTCAACCATTGAATGAATATTTTCCTGTTCAAGATGGCAGTTTTGGGTGATCCACTGCTTTATTGCCCACTTGTGTTCCTTGCCCAATAGGGCTGGCTTGCACCCAGATTTATTCAAAAGAAAACAGTACCTGCTTAAGGCACTTGCTATAGAGTCTGTGGGCAGATTTTTCTGTAATACTGACAATTGCAGTGGCCTTCTTGTAGTCCTGTGTTTCCTTGATGAGCCTGATAAAGGCCCCACAGGTGGAGTTGGGGATGACACTGTATTGGGGGTTTTGAGCGTTGGGAAGCAACTCTGCAGGCTCTGCTACACCACAGGGCATAGGCACTTGGCTGTAGAACACAGCAACCTTTTTGAGCACCTTCTGCCATCTGTTGTTTGATAAAATTACAGCTTGTTGCCATTGTCTTTCCTTTTTCCATCACTCATGTAAGGCTCATATGTGGTGTCAAGGACAGGCTTCACCCTCTCCATGATAGTAGCCAAAATACCATCACAGCAGTATACAGGGTCATATAAAATGACACCCTCCTGATGTGATGTCATTTACTGTTCTGGTGGTGGTGACCTTGGTGAGTTTTTTGGTCAGCTTTGGGATTTTGGGGTTGATGCCCGTGCCCTTGCACCTTGAGCTACTTGAACTGGTTGTGTCAGTGTAACCCTCACTATTGATCTCTCCTCTGTCTCCTTCCTGAGTAGGCACTTGTGTTGCACTAACTCTGTTCTTTGACCATGGGGCACCTGCAATTGCAGTACACTGGTCCATTTTTACTCTGTTGCTGGGATGCATCCATTTTGGTATAAAAGTAAAATAAAATTAAAAAGTTTATTCTTATAATTCTATTTATTTTAATTTTTATCTCTTCTTATATAGTATCATGAAAGCCTACAGTCATTGTTTATTTTGGTTAGGTTTTTAAATTTATATATTACTAATTTTTTCAAATGCACTTTACCTCATGTATTAACAACTTTGATTTTTTATACCTTTAATCCCAAAACAGACATCCAGGACATTTATTTCTTTCATCTTCTAATTCTTGTCTTATCATTAGGGATGGAACTGGCACAGTATTTTAGATTCACTAATTTATTTGATATTTGATATTTTCATTGTCTGTTTCAGTTGCTATTAGATTTGTTGTTGGATCAAGTTTTCAACTTTTTTTGACATAGTTTGATGTGTTCTTGAGAAACATAGGCAGTAGTGCCTTGCTCTGTGACTTGAAACCCAGTGATCTAGTGCTTTGTATATCAAAGAAAGAAATATCATAAATTTGTTCTAGCGAATAGGTGTTGTGTGGTTGGAGTATTTGTCAAATAATGCACATTTTCTTTGGGATTGGCTTTCATTTCTATCTAAAAAGTTGAATTTTTTGTGATCAACTATATGTTATAAACTAAATAATATTTTAATCTCAACAGGTTTAAAAAACTACTGTACCCAGATGCTATTAATGTACCTTTGGCAGGATTTGAACTTGGATTTTAGAAACTTCAGGATAAATTTTGAAAAGGGTTTAAGTCAGAGAAATAAGCCAGTTACCTGACCAAAACTGTCTAAGGATCTAAGTTGCAAGCACCTGCCAAGTCTACCAATTGAGACACAACTGGTTGCTTTCATATAGATGGGGTACAGGACACTTAATAATAGTACCCAGATAGTAAAGCCACTCCTATCTGGCCCTGATGCGCTTCAAAATGCACATAATATTATCAGGGCTGTTGTGAAATCTAATGCTTCGTCAATAAAAATTATTCTTAATCTATGCCAGACATTAGAAAATTGTGATTTGCTCAAGTTGATTTTTATTCATGCAGGATGAATGAGTAATTAAACTCATAAATATACTTTTTCATTAGTTTGTAACCCATTAAGTAGAGAACAAGAAATTGGTGCTTGAACCTGGCTTGGAAAATTCTTTTTTAGACTGGCAACCTTTCTTCAGCAAGACAAGACAACTTTTTGAGAGCCCCAATGTCACAGCCCATGTGTTGTCCAGATGGACTCTGAAGAGAGGTGGTGGTCAGGCCTGGGCATGGGTGTACACATAGGGGCAATCCTGATCAGATAGTTTACAGCAGTGGCCTAGGGACCCCAACTTCCAGTGTGGGTCACAAGCTTATTGGGCAAACAGTTATAATTTAAACTGTCTGCATGTCAACATGCAGACAGTTGGCTTTATTTAGCACTTAGGCCAAAGCCTACTAGCCAATTGCTAAATAAACTAATTTCTTACATTGTATCCCATAGTCAGAATTGATAATCAATTAGAAAACAAAGCCAATGTTGACATTAATTAAGAATAGGCTTAATTTTAATTATAAAAAGAAGAAGGAAATTATTATTAAAAATGCCAAATGATTATAATAATAATTTAAGACCAACTTCAATAATGAATCTACACAATGTTGACATAAATTAACAATTTCTTATATTTCTTAATAAAAATACATGTAATCTGGAATATCTTCACTTGTAATAAGTTATTTATATTTATATTTATATTTGGTCCTTTGTTTAATAGTTGTTTGATGTATAGTGGGCAAAAATTTTAAGGTTTGGAGTATACTATATATCTGGTTTATTACTGTAAATTCATAACCTGAATGTAAAAATGCGGGATTGTCAAATCCTTGGTCCAAATTTTGAATCACTTTTGCGGGATAGCCTTTTTTAATTAAATTGAATTCTTTGAGTACTTATTTGAATTTTTAAAAATGCGAGAACTCACAGACACTTTGCAAAGTCCAAGTCAAACTGCATATTTCCAATGGACAAAATGAATTAACTGGAATCAGTTTTGAAGTGTTCAAATCCATCAACCATTTTCATTAAGTTTACTATGTTTTTTGGAATTGCAGGATTGTCAAATCCAAGAACCAAATTTCAAATCACTTTTGAATGCCATTAGTAAAATCAGATATTAATTGCAGGAACTGGAATCCAAATTGAATGTACAGTAAGAAACTAGGACAAATCAACCCTAATCAAGAAGCTCCACTCTGGATAAAATCAAATGAAAAATTCAATCTCAACAACCAAGTTTAGACATGAAATTAAGTGAAATATAAAATTGTCTAAACTGGACATGATGCAATATTCTGCACTCTAAAGCACTATTATAACAACCACAAAATCATATAATGATTTATGAGCTACCCTCCTGATGACGCAGAAATTTTTTAAGAGTTTTATGGCCCCTGGCGTAGCCAAGGGGCCAACAAAACTTTTAAAAATTTTCAAGGAAGAAGGAGAGGGGGCAAAAATAAACCATCAGTTTACTACACTATGTGTTCATGGATTGTTATTAAGGATGCTTTATTACAGTAAATTTCAGAAAACACTAATAATAAAATAGAATTAAATATTACAATCTATTTTTATCACATTTCTTTTCCTTGGTGTGTTGATAGTTCATTTGCTGATGATAATGTGCTTGCATTTAATTGGATAGTTTCAACTCCAGTTGCCTTGGCAATAGGAAATAAAATCACCTCCCCTAGACCAACTGTGGTCGCAGAGGCAACTTGATTTCCTATTGCCAAGGCAACTGGAGGTGAAACTATCCAATTAAATGAAAGCACATCATCAACAGCAAATGAACTATCAACACACCAAGGAAAAGGCAATGTGATAAAAATAGATTGTAATATATCTTTCTATTTTATTATTAGTGTTTTCTGAAATCTACTGTAATCAAGCATCTAAATTTTAGCTATCCTAAAATGGAATAGGGTGATTTTTGAGAATGCCTATGATTCCTAAAAGAATTAGTACAAATCCACTCTAGATTCTTTAGCATCCTTTTTGAGACACCCATAAATTATATTTATTTCAAATTCACCTCATTTTTATTTGAAATTTGGTGCTTGGATTTGACAATCCTGCAATTTCAGATTCTTTAATTTTTACATGATGTCTATGATTTGTTTGACATACAGGAAACCTCAAATTGTACATTGGAATCCCGCATTTCTGATTCATGTATCCCGCATCTGTTTGCTGGGTTTTATATTTTTTAGTTGAGTTATCTGCTCAAGAGATTTGAAAATTGCCAATTTAAATAAATCAAAAAGTCAAATTAAATGCTTGATTTTATTAAATATTTTATTTTTCACTCAGCTGAGTTGCCCGCAAAAGTGAGTTGAATTTTTGACCAAGGATTTGACAATCCCACATTTTCACGTTCAGGTTCTGAATTTACAGTATAGCTTTGAAACCATTGGACACGTTTGGGCTAACCCCTAAATATGGGTTTAAGCTAGATTATATCTGTTAAAACTACAATCTATATAGTGGTATTTAATGTTGACACAAAGTAAAACCAACATAAATTTGAAAGTGAGACAAGGGGAATAAGTTAAGCAAACACAATGACATAATTTAAGTGAGATTAAAATAGTATCTCCTCTATAAAAGAAGTCTGACACTGGCAAAGTCAACACCTTTACTGATTTAATAAGAAAAATATGTGGCTTAAAAATTTCAACTTACAGAATGATAAGCTTAGAGCCCCAAAATTTCACATAATAATAAAACTAAATATTACAATATGTAGTACTTAGTATTTAAAAGGTATATTAATAAAACTTTATTATAGTCCAAACCCCAAAAAGCCTATTTTCAGACTAGATTTCAAGCCTGATCTTAATTTAATTAAGATTTATATGTTTTTTATATAGTGATTTACCTCAATAATGCTGACTGTCTACACGTCAACAGTCAGAATTAAGACAATATTTTAGGCCAACTGTCTAGAATCAAAATTTTGCTATATGTCACCACTTAAAATGCCAACAATAAACATTTAAAGTAGTTTTATCCAACTTTTTCTTAATAAAAAGCCTCAGAACTGAATATCTTAACAATATTGAAGGTTTTTTGCATAGTCTATATAATAATTCTCCACAACTTGCTATATTTTCAGCTGTAACTTTAATTTCTCTATACTTTACTCACAGTTATTTCTCTGATCCCTTTTTTTATAGGATAAATCAAAGAAACCCCAGCCTAATAAGAAAAGGTCCAATAAAAAACTGCCAAGGACACTGTTAAGACTAAGGCTTCTTCTTTTACAAAGAAAGTGGCTAAGAGACATCCTAAAAAGGATGAACAAATAAGAAAACCCCCAAACCTTCAGCTTCTGAGAAGGACTCTGATGATGGTTCT
>QTSX02002662.1:0-12236 GCA_014839935.2 Entomophthora muscae | reverse complement strand
CAGTATGTTACAAGAGTAGAAAACTAACTAACACTGAGCAGAGGTACCCTATATACAATAAGAAATTGCTAGCAATATACCATGTATGCAATAAATGGAGATGTTATCTAGAAGGACATTTAAATGTCTGAGTACTACCTGACCATAAATCTTTAATCTATTTCAAAACTCAAAACGCACTTGCAAGGCAACAAGCCAAATGGATGCCCCTGCTGGAGCAGCTCAATCTGGACATCCAATATAAAAGGGGGCAGAGCTGGTCACAGCTGATGCGCTCTCTAGGATATGTCATCCAAGAGAGGACCATCCTGACCACCTGGACCCTGACTGGCTCAACCTATATAACACTGAGTACAAGACAAAAGGGAAATACCCCCCACATATCAACTAACCCATGATACATTAGTAAGGAATAAAATTTTTTTCCATATATCAAATGGCACAGTATACCACATTATTTAAGATAAACATGTTCCCTACATCCCACTCACACAGAGAGTTGACACTATCCTAAGACATCATTACCTACTAGAGCACACAAAGGCTAATAACCTATACCCTGTTTTAAAAGAAATAGTATGGTGGCCCAATCTTAAACAAGACATAAATGATGTTCTAAAAAAAATTCACAGTGTGTGAGAAATACTCAAGCACCAAGGCTCCTCATCCAACATTTAATCCATTAATGGACCCTGAACTGTTTAAGGTTTGGGGTCTGGGTGTGGTGGGATCCTTCCCAGAAGCTAAAGCAAAAAAAACTCTTCCTAATTGTAGCCATCAACTTTACTACGCACTGGCCTATCTGCTGGAAAAAGGATCACAAAGTAGAAACAATAAACTGCTTCATCAACAAGGCAATTATAACCAACTACAGAACTCCAGACTACATCATAACCAATGGAGCCACAGAACTATCAGGACACATATTAAAAAACAATTTAAAATAAAAAAATATCAAGCATTCCACAACCTTGCCCTACAAGCCACAGACCAATAGCAGAGTTGAACTCCTAAACAGCAGTCTCATCAGAACCCTAGAGAAAATAATGGATGGCAGAGCCAAATACACATGGCCACTATACATTAAACATGCATTATTAAGTCCTTGGGTACACATCAATCAAGGGACAGGCTACTCACTGTTTGAACTAACATAGAGATACTAACCAGAGATAGTCACCCATAATAACCAATCATATGTGAAGATTCTCCTGGGAAAAACTCTCACAGTAGAACAGGCTCCAGCACTACAACACATACGCCTCAAAGCTAAGATAGCAGAAACCAAGAGACTCAAAGTATAAAAGGTAACCTCAACAGAGGACCCACTCCTCATTGACTCCCCCATCTGGGTCCTAGCTGGGAACAGAAAGAAGCTAGACTCAGTACACAGAGGACCAGGAAGAATAATCAGATACCAACCAGACAGGAACACCTACCTGTTTAAGTTCCAGGGTGCCAAAGAGCCCATCACCAAAAAGTATCACAGATATTGCCTCCGCCCTAGCAAAGGAGAACACTTGACCCAGTTGGTGCCCACTAGTAAACAATTCCAGGAACATCAGGCAGCAGCCGTCAAGACAAAGCCCCCTCCTGATGTACCTGAGTAACCCCTTAAGGGGGTGAAAAGGAACTGGATGTACTGATATTCTGGTTGTTGCTGACACAGTTAGCATCCAGTCATCACCCAGTTTGGTGCCTATCCAATATACAGTTCAGCATACCAGAAATGGCAACAAACCAATATCACATGACTTGTCCAGGTATCCAGACACTTGAACCCATTCTGTACATGACCACCCTTATCTTTGATCTGACTTAAATCCACGCCACATCACAAGCTATATAAGTCTAAAGTATTATCCAATAAAAAAATACTTCTCTTCTTCTTAATTTCATATTTTCAGCTTCCCCAAAAGTTGCTCCTCATCACTACCATTAGGTTCTAAATTTAAAGTATGCCTGAATCATTTTTGTTAAATGATTGATATCAAAGTTGATGTAGATTTATTCATAATGTGACTTGTTCATTTTTTTGAATATGGATTGGTTTTGTTTGCTGTCTTGGGCTTGGAATTGTACATTCAATTATATTTTTCTGTTTGCTTATCCCTTTTGATATCTTTTATCTGGTTGGTTGCTAATTTTGCTGTGTAAAATTGATCTTTAAGTGGAACCAGGTGTCATTAGTTTTGTGATGGAACTAAATTTGTTCTTAATAAAACCTTTTTTGTTTATCTCAAAAGGTTGTAAAACTACTGAACCAATCAAATTTTTGATTTTAATAAAAAAAATTAATACGAGAAGTATAGTTTTAGCCTATTTTATTATCAAGTATATATAACTCAATTAATAGTAGGCATCAAACCTTTTGTTGTCTAAGAATAGAATTGGGTGATTTTTAAAGGATTCAGTGAACCTAAAAGAATTGGCTTGAATCTAATTTAGATTATGTCTTCTTTTTTGAGACAGATATTGATTTAATTATTTTAATTTAACTTCAATTATGTTTTGAAAATTGGCTCTTGGATTTAAAAATCCTATGATATCAGATTTGTTAATTATTTCAGGTTGTCTACTATTTGTTAGACCTGCATAAAATATCAAATTGTATACTATAAATCCCAAATTTTTGATTCATGCATCTTGTATTTTCTTGATGAGTTTTGTCTTTAGTTAGTTGAATTATCTGCACTTGAGATTTGAAATCTTTGAATATAAATGACTCAACAAATTTATGATTAAATGGTTGATTTTATTAAGTATTTAATTTAACTCAGCTTAGTTTCTCATAATTGAGATATGAAATTAGGATGTTGGATTTGACAATCACACATTTTTACCATTAGGCTCTGAATTTAATGTACTTTTTTCCACTCTCTGTTGACACCTCTCTATGGGACCTGTAATATTGGCTGTTCCAGTCTTGCACTGGATGGCAGCCTGATATTTCACCCCA
Organism: Entomophthora muscae; assembly: GCA_014839935.2. Taxonomy (NCBI): domain Eukaryota; kingdom Fungi; phylum Entomophthoromycota; class Entomophthoromycetes; order Entomophthorales; family Entomophthoraceae; genus Entomophthora; species Entomophthora muscae. The sequence goes on along the minus strand of QTSX02002662.1, from coordinate 9,277 downwards.
CCAGGATGAGAGCCAGACTTTGTTAGCCTAACTGCCCTCTTTTACATATATGTTCTACAATAATATTATGATATTAAATTAGGATCTGTAGAACTTTTGAGTATGAGAGGGCCTTCTGATGCAAATATGACTTTTCAGCTTGAAGCTGGAATCAAGAGTCTATTTAAGAGGATCAGCCCATATGTAAAAGTTTTCTTATCATAATTTTTTCATTTGTTGAGAGAGCATATGTCAGGAGTTCTGAGTAACTATGGGTCAACTGGCCCATCATCCTCCCTAATTTATTAGGTTCACAACACCTAGATGGCACCCCACCCATCAACCCTGACAAGATAGATTTGGATTAGCTAGATGAGTCTAATAATAACCTTATCCCAAATAATGATCCATATATAAGAATTATTACTATTTGTGTAAGGTCTGAAGGCTTGGGGCAAATTATTGTAAGCTAAAGCCTTTAAACCAAGAATTTTTATATTTTTCAAATATAGAAAGGTAGGCAAGGTTTGCAATAGTAACTGAGCTAAGGCTCCTAAGAGCTTATATGAAGTAAAATAAGGACTAAGACAATTTATTAACCCTAAGAAAATAAAATAGAGACCAGTCTTAATGACTGACAATTTGGTTAAAAAGTCAATTTCTAAGTCTGGGAAATGGTCTGCACTAGCAGGGGGATTGAAGCTATCAACAATTAAATTGTGGGTGCCACTATAAAAGTTGCCTAACTGGTGAAGGATAAAGTCAAAAGGAATCATAGACTAAGATGGAGCTAAGATTAAAAATTTGGAAAGGAAACACAAGCCACAAAACCTAACAAGTACCTTTTTGGGGTGCAAGTCAAACAATCTCAACTTATTGTTGAGACTGGATAGAACTCAGGCCTTTTATTAAAAATCTGAAGTTGTGGTGCAAGAGTAGGGAATGTGTTTAACCAAGAGTGGTTAATAGTACTTGGTAAAGGAAAATATCTGGAAAGACACACATGGCTTAAGTTTAACTTAAAGAAGTTAAGTTTGCATCAGGGGACACCAGGAGGAGAAAGACAGTTACAGCAATGCTTAGACATTGTTAAAGCAAGCAAAAGTAAGGAAAAACTAGGTCCAAAGCTTGAAAAACATAATTAAGCGTATAGTAAAAGGTAAGGAGTTTGAAACAAAATTATTAACTTCTGCGTGTAGGTCCAGGGTTTGAATCCAGTGGCAAAAGGTAAGGAAAGTTTGAAAATAATATTAACCAACATATAGGTTATAAACAGGCTTAAAAAAGCCCAATTTCGACCCCAAAAAGTGGAAAATGAAGGGGAAAAGGAGGGGAACATGAATAGACTAAAATAGAATAGTCATGAGAAATCTTAAAAGCCATGAAGACAAATAAGTATAGATAAAGAGTAGCAGCTATAAGAAAAAGATGAATCCTGACAATTTGGATAGATAAAGATAGGATAGACAAATACACAGCTTAATTATTCTTCAAAATACTCCAAATCCAACTGAACTATACCAATCTAACATTATCAACAATAGCTTAGGATTTCTCCTAAATAAGGAAGGTTGACCTGTCAGAGTTTTCTGCCACTTTGTAATAAACCTTGGAATAAGATATTCCCTGATAACTAAGAATCATATGCTATTGCCACATGGATGCCTAATTCTTGGGACTAAAATTGGCAGTCCGGCAAACAGATAGACTGGCCAAGTAAGAGTTAGAAGCATCAGACGTTATTCTGTTAAGAGGGTTTCTAAACCCCTATATAAAGGCTTTGATTTCAACTTGGGAAAGCAGAAAGATATACATCATCTTTAGGTAAGAAAAGCAAACCTATTTCTATCTTCCATACTGCTGAGCCACTTGCTAGTAGTAATATTGATTCAAGCACTAGACTCTAACATGTCAGTTCTTGTGGGATCTATTGTTGATTGCTTCTGCCAGTGCCATGCCATTTTGACAAAGAATCCCTTTTGTATATACTCTCCCTCAAATAGGAAAATCCAGACACTCTTCTGCTGTACCCCTAAACCAATTGGTAGCTGGGATTGTCTTCATACAATTCATATATCAACAACTATGGCTTCCAAATAGTCTAATAAAGAATCTTTGAGATTGCAAAATCTTGATAGCATATATGGCAAGTTGGTGGTGTTCATCTTTTGTGCAATTGTAGATAACAATTTTCCTATTTGGTAGGATGGGGAAATCCACCTTTGCTACTTACATCAGTTACAGAAGAGAAGAAAGAAGAAATTGGAGAAGGTGAATTTTTATTGAAAGAAAAGACGGTGAGGTTTATATTCTTGAGAGGAGGTGTCATGTGTTGGCCCTGAAAGTAGTTGTGGCTTAGGCTTGAGCCATATGGATGCATATTTCTCCTACTAGGACAGCTTGAATGAAGGTTCTATTATGAAAACTAAACCATAATCAATTGCTGAACATTATTGGCTGTTATCCCAATCAGCCGACAGTTTGAGTTTATTAATAGTTGATCTGTTAGAATTTGGGCCTGTCCCAACAGTCAGACTGTCTATTTTGAGTCAAGATAATTGAAAGGAGTGAGACAGGTCAGTATCTGAACCAAACTAACTAGGTCAGATGTCAATGTGCCAGTTATAGTTTTTATGAAGCTTGTGGTAGTACTGATAAAAGCTGGCTGCAAGATAGATCAAGCTTAGGAAAATGTTCTGATATATGATTATATTTAAGTTAAAAAATTCAGAAGCAAAAGCTTATAACCAAAGATATTATATCTCTACTTCAATCAAATATAGAAGGCAGGAATATAATCTGCCTATTAATTTTCCTATAATGTATTTTCAGTCAATTTTGATTCAGCTATAAATTTCTCCGTATGAAACCTTTTTAGCTTTATAATAACAAAAGGTTCAAAAAGCCTTCCTTTATTAATTAAGCTATAGTCAATATATTTGCTCACTATATATATTTTTTGTAGTTAAAAGCTAGTGGATTTAATTTTACTAACAAGAAGGCAAAACTAAAAGTTAGAGTTATAAAAAATATTTATAGAAGAAGCTATATCTGTTTTATCTTTGTGAAATTAAAATTTTACGTGAAGAAATTTGTAAATAAGTCAAATCGGCTGAAAATCAGCTCAAGGAAAATTATTTGACAAAATATCTTCCTGCCCCAAATATGGAGCATTGTTTTGTGCAAAATAGTTTAAGTTTTTTCAAAAGTAAGAATAGTATTAATATGTATAGTATTTGAAGACTGTGGAAAATAAGATTTCTGTAAATATTGCAAGGTATAACAACTTACAGTAAGCCTGGTAATAATATCATGGATCTGCTTAAAAGATAAGGATATTACTAATATTAGAGCTAAGGGTATGCTGAAGATTAAGGTATTAATAAGTTTATTGAAATTATCTGTGAACGGCAATGAAAGGAGAACTTATATTGGAATTAATATTAGCGGTAAATGCAGTAGGATAATTATACAAAATTATTTGGCGGTAAATAACTCTAGAGTTGCTATTTGAAAGTTAGCATCGATTTTAACTTATGGCTGAGAGCAAAGGGAAATTATCTGGAAAACGCAATAAGTAAGTTTTGGAATGTATTATGCTGCGATTATCAATTTAGCGAATAAGCCGGAATTTGATAAATTATGAATATTAGGGTTGAATAATGATATACTATATACCAACCAATTGGGCTATCTCATCGGTTCTCAAACCACTGTTTTAATCGACAAGGGGAAAGTGGGTTGAAATTGATTGATATTTAGTTTAAATTGTAAATAATTGCAGCTTGGGATCAATTTTTTTGAAGGCAGTTAAGGTCACAGGTGGCTGTGGCTCAATAAAATATAGATTAAGGATCAGGTTAGAAGCCTAGTTTCAAAAGGAAATAGATTGTAGAATTTGGAGCTTAGATTAACTTGAAAAAACATCGGGATTGTTATTTCTGGACCACAAAGAAATTTATTCAATCAGCTGTGGGACTTAAGAAATAATAAGGCAACATCTGATCATAGCATTTATTTGAAAGATATATACAAGAGACATTTTCAAAGGGTTAAAAATTGTGACAATACTGGCTACAAAAAGGATGCTCAGTTTACAGATGATTTTCGTTAGTAGATAACTAAAAAAGTAAAAGTCTGAAAAACATAGTTCTATTAGACTGAATTATAAAGAAATTTAAGAGTTGACAATAAGAATGGGTTATAATACAAGGACTAAGACCGCGTATTCTGAAAATTTAGCAAAATAAGCAGTATATATTGCTTGCTAAAATCATTACTTTTATTTAAAACAATTTTCAAAACTATAAAAAACAACTTAAAACTGTAACTTTGCATGGTATAATCAAGGATTAACAATGAAAGTTTTTGTAAAGCAAATATAAAAGGATTAGCCTATAAAAATAAGTTTGCAAATCCATATTTTCCAAGCAGCTTTATTATTGAAAGAGAAAAGCTTGAATAAAGTCGCTCTTTAAATCTGAAGCTTGTCAAACTTGCATATTTAGTTCGAAGCATTTTTATAGGAGTTCTTTGAATATATTATTTACAGGAGACTGTGGAAGAGATATTTATTAGGGAAATTATCAGTTATTATTTAATTACGGTTGTAGGCATTAGGTCAAATTATTGAGGATATAATTAGTGCTGGATGCTTTCAGATTTGAGAGTGAATTATTTATTCAATTAGACAACTCATATCATCCAAGTTTAATAATGCAATAAGAGCTAATTCTTCACTTTAGCAATTCATAAAGAGGTAATTTACATAGCAGGAGCTAAGGATAATGCTAAATGATTCCTTATCTATTTTAGTGTGGAACTATTCTATTAGCTATGAGATTCCCTCTTGTCATCGCATATATATAATACTAAGATAAAAAACATTTTTGAAGACTATGAGATTAAAAATTTGGAATCCTAATTAGCTACCCTTTAATTATCTAATGAGGGATCCTAATTGTTTATTATCGCGGCTAAAAAAATGGGTTGAGTTTAGCATATATATTATAAGAATGAAAATCAGAAGCCCTTCATTTCAGAAGGTGTAGATGGTTTTACCATCCTTTCCCTTTTCAAGACGAGGCAAAAGTGTGAAAATAATTTCTTGGCCAGGCTTAACGAAGCTAGAGAAATGTCATCTCATGCTGAGTAGTATCGTTCAACTGAAACCTCTGATGCTTTAAATTAAGCTTCTAATAGTTTTAACCACGCATCTTACTACCCTCACATTTCATACCTTCATCTTTTAGAACCTGCGGCCATAATTAAAGAGACAAAGTTTCAATCACTAATAAAAGTTGTTTTCCATTTTTTTCGAATCTTTAAAGTTTTCCCAAAGTTACACTTCTTTTACTTTCTTTCCTGCTATTTTTTCAAGTCACTTCTGCATTTAAAAATAAACTGTGAAAAGACATCTTTTGCTAAACAGTTTTTTATTCTTTAGTTTAGGGTTATTCCTGAATGTTTATATGATGAGTTGCAAAGTGTCAATTTACTTGCCCAGCCCGTAAAAACTCTATGTTTTTCAAAAAAGTATATTTTAATTTAAGATATTTAAAAATAGAATGTTCATGTTCTATTTTAAATTATACCTTTAATAGCAAAGTGGATGCATTTGAAGTGAGAATCTTCTTATTAGTGAAGATTTGGCTAATTAAACCTCAATAGCAAAATAGTAATTTAGGTATTACAAGTGCCAGCACTGTAATAATTGGATGGTAACTAAGACAATTATGTAATAATTATATTCATCTCAGATCTAGGGGTTAAATAGGAGCTGAATTCCAACCCAAACTTATAATGACTTTTTAAAATCCAATTAGGGGTATAATTCTAATTATTTGACACCCATTAATCAGTCTACATCACTATATAATCCCTGAGCTGTGGTGAAATAGTTTATGTCATCCCACAACTCTGCAAGTCAAGCATACAAAGGTGGATATAGTTCTCAAGTTTGTGATCAATGTCATCTCAGACATATTCAATGTGGGCGTGAGTTGCCTACTTGCAATCAATGTACTGGCCGCAGCACAGAATGTTCATATGACCGAAAGCTCAAACAGAAGCCACCCTCTGAGTATGGTTTAATGACAGTATTACCTCTTGGTCGTACTCCTAATAAGCCCACCCGAACACGGCGCAGCAAGCTAGAAATGCTATCTGAAGAAGAAAATGCCAAATGTCCAATTCTGTGTGAGAATCAAAGGTATATACTGCTATCACATTCCACTTATCTTTTAGCACAAATAATTCTCAAAATGATGAACTAAAAACCGGTGATGGTCTTTATCAATTGGGGATACACACTTACCTGCAGCAGCTCAATCCTCTGGCACCTTTATTTCCTATTGACCAATTCAATGCTGAGCCATATTCTCAGATGGTCATGGTAGCAATATGTCTTTCTGGTCTCAGCCTGATTGATCCTACACCTCAAGTGACTCTATTCCTTGATACTCTATATAATCAATTGGTTTGGTATTTAGAGAATGCTCCTCTGGATCTAGATTTTCTCCAGGCTGTATTAGCCAATCATCTTGGAAAGGCTTACCATCTGCCCCTTGGAGCTATTACATCTATTCAAGCTATAAGGCTACTGAATGTGCCATCTCAAAAAGCATATGAGGCTTATATGGCAGTATCACTTGCTAATTATCTAGTTGATGCTAAAATATCTTTCCCTTACTTATTAGAACCTTTACTTAACAATTTGGAGCTATCACTGAAAGATAGAAGCCTGTTAGTGATTAGTAGTTCACTTTCAGGTCTTAAAGCAGCATCTACTCAAGCTATTCAGTCTCTATGCTATAACCTTGAAATTGATTGCATAGTGCTCAAAGAGCTGTTCTCAAGGATTGAAGATGTACTACATACTGCTATCAGAGGTTTGTCTTGCCCGCATCCCTATCAGCCTGATATTGCCAACTACAAATATATCATTGGCATTCATTGTCAGCGCACTCTTATCATTGTTCTCCAGATGCTTGTATCCAAGATCATCACAACTCTCCCTACTCTCACCTTTGTATCTCCAACCCAAATCCATCTCTCAATGTTGGCTGTTCCAAAACCTAACCAGGCAGGTCTAGGATACATCCAGGTCTATACACAATTTATGGCCAATGATTACACATCTCTCAACAAAGCTCTACTTGACATCATCAGTCAAACTTCTTCCTTCCCCATAGCCAAGAGCTACCTTCAGCATATCCTTGAGGTTCTCCAAAAAGTTCATACCCTTCCTCTTCCTATCTGAATTAATATTGCATACCATTGAAATAAATTTAATACTTTATAATTACCAATCACTGTTTACTGTTTGTATACTTCTAATTCTTTTTTATAGTGATACTTTAATACTGTAAATTCAGAATCTGAACGTAAAAATGCGTGATTGTCAAATCCTTGGTCCAAATCACTTTTGCAGGATAGCCTTTTTTAATTAAATTGATTTTTTTGAGTATTTATTTGAATTTTTTAAAATGCGGGAACACATAGACACTTTGCAAAGTTCAAGTCAAACTGCATATTTCCAATGGACAAAATGAATTAACTGGAATCAGATTTGAAGTGTTCAAATCCATCAACAATTTTCATTAAGTTTACTATGTTTTTTGAAATTGCGGGATTGTCAAATCCAAGAACCAAATTTCAAATCACTTTTGAATGCCACTAGTAAACTCAAATAATAATTGTGGGAACTGGAATCCAAATTGAATGTACAGTAAGTAACTAGGACAAATCAACCCAAATCAAGAAGCTCCACTCTGGATAAAATCAAATGAAAAATCCAATCTAAACACCCATGTTTAGACATGAAATTAAGTGAAATGACAAATTATCTAAACTGGAAATGATGCAATATTCTGCACTTTAAATCACTAATATAGCAGCCATAAAACCATATAATGATTTATGAGCTACTCTCCTGATGACGCAGAATTTTTTTAAAGTTTTAAGGAAGAAGGAGAGGGGGAAAGATAAACCATTAGTTTACTAACTATGTATTCATGTATTGCTACTAAGGATACTTGATTACAATAGATTTCAGAAGACGCTAATAATAAAGTAGAATTATATAATTCTACTTTATTATTAGCGTCTTCTGAAATCTACTGTAATCAAGCATCTAAATTTCTCCGTCCTAAAATGGAATAGGGTGATTTTTGAGAATGCCTATGATTCCTAAAAGAATTAGCACAAATCCACTCTATATCCTTTAGCATTCTTTTTGAAACACCAATAAATTATATTTATTTCAAATTCCTTGCAATAATGATTTGAAATTTAGTTCTTGGATTTGACAATCCCACAATTTCAGATTTGTTAATTTTTACATGATGTCCATGATTTGATTGAAATACAGGAAATCTCAAATTGTACATTAGAATCCCGCATTTCTGATTCATGTATCCCGCATTTGTTTGCTGAGTTTTGTCTTTTGTTAGTTGAGTTATCTGCTCAAGAGATTTGAAATTTGCCAATTTAAATAAACCAAAAAAAATCAAAATAAATGGTTGATTTTATTAAATATTTTATTTTTCACTCAGCTGAGTTGCCCGCAAAAGTGATTTGAAATTTGGACCAAGGATTTGACAATCCCGCATTTTTACGTTCAGGTTCTGAATTTACAGTAAATATTTTTCTCTGTCCAAAACTGCAAGGCTGATATATAAGCTCAGTTTTTACTCATTATACTAAGGATATAGCAGCAACTTGTTTGACATTATTGGTAACCATTAAGTTACAGTAGTTTTAAAAGCTATGGCAACAAGCAAAAATACTTTGGATTTAAACAAAATAAATCAGATTTAAACAAAATTAAAAGTAAATAAATCTACTGTAAATTAATATAAATTTGTTTATTTTTAATTTTGTTTACATCTGTTTTATTTTGTTTAAATCCAAAGTATTTTTGCTTGTTGCCATAGCTTTTAAAAATACTGTATGGCATTTAATCATCATCAGCATTCTGATCCCTCATAAAATCTTCATCCAAAATTTTTAAACCCTATAGACACATAAACCTGAACAGCTTAAATTCTAAATGTATTAGCTGCCTTAATAAAATAACTTGTAGAATAATATTTTGTGCCCTACAAATTTTATAAATCTAGCAGTTAGTATTAGCTCCAAATTAAAGAAGCTGGTTTATAAAGCCTAAACAAGATATAGCAAAATATATAGCTTGTTAGAAAATTAACAAAAATTTATTGTGAACTATGTAAATCAACACAATCTAACTTGCTTTGATCTGTTACAGTAGATCAGAAAATGATAGGTATAGAGCAGC
>QTSX02002661.1:0-12292 GCA_014839935.2 Entomophthora muscae | reverse complement strand
TCAGCAAGACAGCCTTTGTAACTAAACAAGGTCAATATCAGTACAAGTACATGCCTTTTGGACTCTGTAGAGTCCCATGTACCTTCCAGTGTGCCATGAACTCAATCTTTGCTGATCTCTTCTATAAGAAGGTGACAGTCTACCTAGATGACATAACAGTGTTTAGTGCTACTTTTGAAGAGCATCTGGAAACACTTACCGAGGTCTTTGGCCGTATTCACAAGGCATAGCTATCTGTTAACAAATCCAAGCTGTTGCTTTTCCAGACCAAACTTCATGTACTAGGACATGTAGTGGACAAAGAGGGGGTACACCCTGATGCTGAAAAGGTGTTAGCAATCTCACAGTGGCCAGTACCTACCAACATTGCCTGCCTACAGTCCTTCCTTGGTACTGTTGGGTACTATTCCCGCTTTATACAGAACTATAGCAATATTGCTAGACCTCTGTTTAAGTTAATCCATAAGAGGACAGAGTTTACCTGGACCCCTGAACAGGAGGTTGCTTTTCAGAAATTGAAAAAGTGCCTCATGAAGAAGCCTGTCCTGATTCACCCAAACTTCCAAGAGAAGTTCTCAATCTTTACTGATGCCTCGGAAGAAGCAACAGGGGGAGTCCTTGCATAAGAGCATGATGGTCTGTTCAAACCCGTCAAGTACACCAGCAAGTTTTTCAGTGGCCCAGAGCTACGTTACAGCATCTATGATAAAGAGATGTTAGCAGTAATTAGAGCACTTTGCAAATCCAAGTACTACATACTAGAAAACTGCATTATCTTGTATACAGACAACATGGTGTTGTCCTCCATCTTGAGCAAGCAACAAGAGAACAGTAGGCACATGCGGTGGGTTATGGAGATGTCCAAGTATCTTATGAATATAAAACACATACCTGGAAAGAAGAACATTGTTGCCAATGGCCTCTCAAGGCAAGGAGTTTATGAGCCATACCTGATGAAAACGTTAGCAGAAAGTTACAAACCATAGTTATACACAGTATACCAAATCCTTACCACAGGAGAGATGAATGCAGAATTACTTGTGCTCAAGAAGAGTCAATACTACGTGATCCTAGGAGAATCCCTGTACAGAAGTATGTGCGGTTGCATTGTGAAGGTCCCCAAGAAAGAAAAATGTCAGCTGATACTTTGTCAAGTCCATGAAGGAACAGGACACTACAGAATCCTTACCACAGCAGAAAATTTGCGCAAAAAGTATTGGTGGCCAAATTATTTTGAAGATGTCAGAACATACATTAAGAGCTGTCACCTGTGCCAGATTTTTGAAAAGAAGCACCCAATATCAAAGCCTATTAACCCAATCACAGTAAGCAGGTTGTTTGAAATGTGGGATATTGATTACATTGGACCTATAACAGAGAGTGTTAGTAAAAACAAATACATTATTGTTGCCACAGAATACTTTACCAAGTGGCCGGTAGCCAGAGCCACCAAGGAGCACAACACGGAGACCACAGCCAAGTTCCTGTATGAAGAGATCTTCACCGTATATGGACCTCTTACAATCCTGTTGAGTGATCAAGGGAATCATTTCTGTAACAAGTTAGTAGATAAATTCTGCAAAATGATTAGTACTAAGCATAGGCTTACTACAGCATATAATTCACAATGCAACAGATTAACTGAATGCTTTAATCAAACCTTGATCCAGAGCTTGGAAAAGATTACAACAGAAGATGCTACTCATTGAGATGTTCACTTACCTGCGGCTTTATGAAACTACTGCTCTTGAGTGCAAGCAACAACAAAGTTTTAACCTTACAAACTACTTTATGGAGTTCTTATCAAAAGCTTAGACCTTAATAATATAAGCTCCAATCAACTTATCATATTGCAAGCCTGCAACCAAGCCAAATTTCAAGTCCTAGACACCACTGAGAAACTCAGAGTGAAAGCGTGTGCGGCGCCCAACGTCAATCAAATACCAATTGGCACAGAAGTCTTAGTTTTCAAGAATTCAGTGTCCCAATCACTTAGCAAGAAATTCCTTTCAAAATGATTGGGACTATACAAAGTGATTGGCCACGCCACATCAAACAATTACTACTTGGTAGACCAGGAAGGTCAGCCACTCAATTTTGTCATCAATGACAATCAGATGAAGGTATTTCACCGAGCCAATGAATGAAGGGGAAAATGTGGCATAACTGTTAATTAACTGGAAATCAGTTAACTGAACCCCCCCCAAAAAAAAAATCCCCGCTTTTTGGTTACGCACCAGCCTCATGGCTAACCCCCTCAACTACCCCAAACCCCCATATTTTAACTGTTGGTGAATATTATATATTCAACCAAAATATTCAATAGTCAATTACAAGTAAAGTCATATATCCTAAAAGCTGTTTTTTAATTGATTTGTGAGAAATCCAAGTTTTGCTTTGAATTCCACATCCAGACATCAACACAAGGAAGATCATTACCTCTGTCCTTCGAACCTACTTGACTTGTAAAAGAACACATTTTCTGTGTAATCTTACAGCAGTGTGCCAACTCAAATTCCTGTTTTGTATATTGGATTTTAATATAAATGTTTAGAATAAATTGATTCAGATTAAACCCTTGCACGTTAGTTTAGCCAAGCTGATATTACATGAGGACATGTTTACCTTTTCGGGACAATATGAAATGTTATTTGCATAAGCTATGGTGATTTTGGTCGCCTCTCCACATTTGATTGGCTTTGAGTTTCAAGCGCCTCCTCCCAATTGGATCCTGTAGATCTCCTGCCTTCAGTAAACGATCTTTTTCCGAGGGGGATTATCTGGCGAGATTTTTAGAATTATAGGTGGGAAACTGCTGGATGGTTGGGTTCTTATCGACAGTGCCACCCGGCCAAAAATTTCAAGCCTCGCGTGGGTTTCCCGAAGCTCGCCTGAATGAGCATGATTTTGCATGCATCGCAGCTCTTCTTTTGGGGCTGCCATGTAGCTTTAATTAGCTCAAACTTAATCCAAGTTATGACCCATCAACCAATCACATATCTTGGTTTTTGAAGTGATTATCCAAGCCAGGGCAGTTTGATCTGAAATTAAATTTTCTTTACCCTTGCTGACTGAAGGAGTCACATAGCCTTCTCAATGGATCCTGATATACTTATTAAACCTCTTTTTAAAAAGAAAGATAACCAAGCTATATGTACCGTCCAGGTGGCTGGAATATGGCAGCAGCTTATTCATTGCTCAACTTGTAGCAACCTCAGCTATCTATATGGAGGAAATCCATTAGCTATCAAGCAGAGAAGCTGTTCTACCATAAATTCGCTTTATTCTGCGGTGAAATTTAATAAAGTCTGAATGTGATTGGCGCAAGTTTGTGAATTCGAATGGTTTGGATTGGATTCGGGATTTTTTCCCAGTCAGGAGTTGGGAGCTTATTTTGTTCTAAAGTTTCTGAGAATTGAGAACTTTGTTGAAGATGCCTCTAGAAATGAATCAATTCCTCTGACAAACTTACAACCAAACTTTTATTGCAACCGAAACCCTTACTAAAATTAGGAGCTCTGCTTGCTTTGATCAGAATTTTCAACCAGGATAACGACGTGGTTTGATTTGTGGTTAGGGTGGGAATGGAAGCTTGAAAATTTGTGATTTTGGATGGTTTATGCCAAAAGTTGGACAACCTTGACTTGTTGATTTGAGGATTCAAAGGGTGCTAAAAGATGATTCACTTTCTGAATATAATTACATTTAAATTATTTGGGTTTAAATCATATTAGCCCTGATCAACTCATTTTATTTCAATGAGGTCGCAGCGATACGCCCAAAGAAATCCTAATTTACATCATCTAAAGCGTGCATCTTAGCTTTAATTTATAATTTTATTAAAGTAATGAATTCAGAAGCAACTTTCGTGCCACCATTCTTTACGAATACTTGCAGCCAATGAAGATGACGGAATATATGGGTCTCACGTGATTAGGGGAAGGGGTGGCACAATTATTTGCCAAACTCTGATTGCTAAAAATTGGTTGGTCATAAATTTAAGCCACCTGGGATTTGCCTATTGTTGCTGCTTGGACAAATTTTAAATTTAAACCCATCGCCCAGAGAAACTCGAGTATGCATTTCTCAATTGCTCTTACTTTGGCCGTCACTCGCGTCTTGGCTCAGTCGCCCAGCTTCACCTTTGAACCTAAGACTGTCGTTGCTGGTGAGCTCACACAAATCAAAGCTACACTTGTACAGCTAATCTCATGTCCTGATAAAGAAGTTCCTAAACTCGTGGTCAATCTTAAGCCAGGATCTGAAGGAGTTATTGTTACCAGCCCATCAGATGAGCTCGATCCTACCCAAGAGTTATTAAGTTACTCCTACATGATGAAAGGCATTGATAATTATTATGCTTTGAGCTTTTATGATGAGAAATCCAATAACGAGCACATAAATTCATTTGGCTATTTTAGCCTAAACATCACAACTCCCAAGTTTCTAGAAGCGTTTGTAATATGTGGCAAAAAAAATAGTGTCAAAATTTCACAAACACATAAACTTGACCTGAAAAGCCTGGACATTGCCGTTACTGCTGCACCCGCTCTCACTGAAGTCGTCAAGTTGACTCCCTCTGAAGCCAACAGCACCCTAGTTTCCACCATTGCATTGAACGCACCTTGGCCCAAAGAATGTAGAACTGCTAAGCAGCCTGTGGTTAAGCTTTCCCTTGATGCCGAAACAATCAGAGACGGCGGTGCCCTCTCTTCTGACCCTCAGCCCGGATATTATGTCTACGGCCTCAAGGGCAACACTAGCCAAGTAATCTCAGCAATTAAAACCAACAAAACCATCAAGGAAGACAAGTTCACTGCCATTGAGTTCCAACGATACAGCTATGCCTTGCACAACCAACTCAACTTGACTTTCAAGTTCCTTGGCCAACAAGTTCCGAGTGCCACCGCCAAGGATACCCCCCTTAAAGTTGAGTTCACCTGTGGAAACCGAGTTGTAAAGTTTTACTCCAATGAGACCGATAATGCCCCCATCATCAAGGTCAACCATGCTATTCCTGCCTCAATTGCCATCTCCACCTTCTTGCTTTCTTTCCTTTTCTTCTTTGTCTAAACTATCAAATAAACCATTCAAAGCAGCAATCGATCATTAAAAAGTAATAGATTTATCCATTTTATCATCACCAATAAAGAAAAGCTGGTTATTGGTGTCAAAACTGTAGGTTTGAGCCCCCAGCAAGGTTCTGCACAAGAGACCCTGTACCACACAACTTGACTATCCTGGCACTTGAAGCCAAATTCAGAAGCCAACCCAGATTACCAAACAAGGAAACTGGAACCAATCTCAATCCAGCAGCAACTCATTTTAGCGCTTCACTCACTAGTAGGAACAAGCCACCCCCTTTTTAAATCCAAATGGTTGATCTACATAATCATATTCCTTTTAGAATGATTCACTTCAACTATAATCCCCCATATTCAATAAAGGCATTATCTAGTTTTCAAACATGCCCCCGTGTAAAGCTGCTAAAATAGCACAGCCATGACATTGGTAGCACGGTTTAGGTTTTTTGTCTTACCTCCTTTTTCAAAATTCCTCCAGCTGTTTGTACTTGCTGCAGTCAACAAATTTACAAAAGAATCATGTCAGCTCCTGTCAGGATACCAATTGTTGGTGGGAACACTGTTTGACAAGAGCAGAGGGATTGTTGGGCCAGAGAGTAATGCCCACCATAGGATGGGAGCCAACTTGATAATGTAGGATATGGATCAACCAAGCAAGGACTCAGGACTGGGATTTGGCATCATACAGTCCACCAGGTTTCTAAGAGTAATGTAGAGTACTCCAAACATCTGGGTCATTATTTTTCTTGTTATGCCTAGGCGCCAGATTTATTCTTTTATAACTTAATTGCATTATTCATATTCAAATTATTCAGAAAGCTTAAAATACAATCAACAAATTCCAAAACTTTAATTGATCTTGGGCCTAGATGATTTTTTTTAAAAATAAATCATCAATTTTAGAATTGAAAATTGCAACTTATAGTATTACTGAAAATATCTTAAGTGCTACTACAAACTACAAACCAAAAATATTTATGATGAGTTGCATGGGAGAGTAATAGCAGCCCCAAAGCTATAAATGCTATTACCCTATCTTTGGCTCATCATAAATATTCTTAGTTTGTTTCAGAAAAAAATGTTGTTGTTTTTGAAAGACTGATAACTCTATTTAAAATACACCCTCTAGTAAGCTGTCCTACTTCATGAACTTGCCCTAGTGCACCACTAGCATCTTCTGATATTTTTGTTTCTCTGGTATCATCACGTGATTTCAAATGATAAGTTATCTCAGAATATTCTGAGAAACTTTCAAATGTTAAAGGTGAAGTATACAACTTCTCATTTTTCATCAAATATGAAAGATTAATGCACAGATTTTTAACTTCAAGCTCTTTCCTTATAGGCCTAACTTTTCTCTTGTAAATATAAAAGAATGACTTTTGAGAAATATTTGAGCCTGATAGCGCTGATTTATATAACTCTTTTCTTTTTTCTTCTTGCTCAAAAATATTTTTAATATCATTTATATTCTTAATATAAAAATGATTTTCTTTCTCTTTTAATGTTTTTGATATTACACCAAAGTGACCATCAACAATGTTTTTTCCATGACATTCCACAAAACGATTATATTTTATAGAACCCTTAATATATTTAGGTGCCTCTTTAAACAAGTAATATAAAAATTCATATGATCTAAAATGATTTCCATTATCAGTCCATACTTTTTAAATTTATATTTTTTTAAATATATCTAATTTAAGAATTTTTATAAAACACTCACCTGAAAATAAAGAATCATATGATAATATTTGAGACAAAAAATCATGATATTCATATTTAATTTTATTGTTTTTCTTAAAAACTAATGCAAACCCTAATAATGAGATTGGTTTTTTTGAATAAAAACAATTATTGGTCTCAATTGGACCACCTCCAACCTTTAAGTTTTCTTTATAATCTATAACTACAACACAAGACTCATCATCTAATTCATTAATATCTTTTTTATATTCACAATTTTGATGAACATAAAAGTCTTGGTGCTGATTAATAGTCTTTAAGTCATTGGTTATAGATTCTGGTAATGGCAAGTTTTTACTTTCACATTCTTCCTTCTTTTTTTCTAGTGAATTTTTTAAATTACAAATATTGCACATATCAGTTTGTTTTTTACTTTTTATTATATTTTTAGGGATTAATTTATAGTAAGTAGAAATTGAAACCAAAATTTCATTTTTTATTTTCATATTTTCATATATTTCTTTTTTTGTTTTAAGTAGAGAGTATTTAATTTCAGTTGAGTAATTACTCATCTCTTTTTCTATATCTTTATAAATTATTTTAGGCACTTTTTTTGTAAACTGGCTTGTTTCAAAAGAATTTTCCAGCAATTTTTTAATTATTTCTTTTTTTTAATGAATAGTTATTATTTTTTTGGCTTTTTTTTGTTTAAACTTACATGTTTATTTATTTTTCTTGAGTATTCAAACTCACTTTTGGTTATATTAAAACCCATATCATTAAGCTCTTTTAAAGAGTAACTGGAAGTAACCAGAGATTGCAAGGCTGAGAGATGTTTTTGGGGGAGAAGATTTCATGAGATCCTTTAAGTTTTCAATGAACTCATTGTCTTTTTAAACTCAAATAGTTGGCAGGAACTGAGCTTTCCCAAATTCAGTTTGAGTAAGGAAGTGCTTGATGAAATTATCAAGATTATCACCAGCAATAAAGAGGAATGCCTTTTTAACATTGCAATTCTCTCTCTTTTTGTTGAAGCTCCCAAGGAAAAAAAGGGTAGCATGGCAGAAGTAAATTTAACTGAGGACATGGTAGTATTTTGAATCTGTAATTAGGTCAGATCTCTGAAATGCGCCTTAATGTTGGAGTAGTTATGATCAGAATGTGGCCTTTGAATGGGGTCTTTTGGATTAGAAGCTTTGTGGTGCTTTAGCTCTTATATACCAAGCTAAATGACACCATTCTGAAAGAAATGGTATGATAGCTTTTATTATAGTTTGAACTTGAATTTATGTTTGCAGAATTGATTAAATACCCAGTTTTCATGCACAAGTGATACATGTGAAGCAGCTAAACATTATTATTACATCATATCCTCTTTGTAATCAATGAAAATCAATTAAAATGATGTATTCAGTTAATTGTAACTCTTCTGCATATTTTTAAAATGATAAAATATCAAAGAATTCCATTTAAAGAATGCTTAATTTGAGGTTCAAAGCTCACTTGAACCTTAAAATCAATCTAAACAGTGATAAAAACACCCTAACTTCAAACTATCATAAAATCCTAAATAATTGAGCTTTTAAAATAAAATAAAATGCAAAAATAAAGCTCTCAATCTTATCTTTAATTTTTTCCAATAAAAAAGGCTGCTGTATATTAAAAAAGAGTATTTATTAGCTTTGAAGTGATCTACTTTATATCATTAGATATAATCATATAATAAAATCTAGATTATACTCTTTTAAATTACTTTTTGCTTTAATATTGAGCATATTATACACATTAAAATCTTTCCAACAATAGAAAGATAAGATTCTTAGCATCATTTTGATAGTTTACAGTGTGAAAAAATATTAATTTTTCATTGAGTTATTAATGTTTTAAATATAAAATATGTAATTAGTTACTTTTTCAAAATTGAACTGTGTTATGCTGTGACTTGAGCAGCATGTGCATTAGAAAATGGCCTAATCCCTAAAATAATGACCCATCTGGTTGAATGTGGTATCAGCAGTGCTAACAATTTCTTGCAGGCAGTCAGGCTGTAGGGTTGAAGGAGGGATCATTGGTATCAGGTATGCGGGCATATACTTATACCTATTGCAGAATAGTCTGGGTTGAACTGTGTAACACTTTCCTTCACAGCTGATTGTTTCTGTGACTCTAGTTTTTGCCAAGGGATCAGCAATGAGTATATTTTCCAGGGTGAACTTGGAGTAGCCTGGGTTTAGAGGGTACCTGGTGAAATGTAGAGTTCTAAAGAGTGATCCAGGTGGACAAAATAATGTGAGCAAGAGGGTCATGGGTTTGTCAGTAGGAGTAGCGGTATCACAAGTGACATTCACTTATTATTTGTCAGAAATGACAATTCAGATGCTCCTAAATCTCAAAATACGGAACCAGAGTCAAACCCTGGGCAAAATCCTTTGCGGGCTGCCAGACTCATGGGCTAGGAACCCAATAACTCACTACTGTTTGATAAAGTTGTTACCAGCCCGCCAGGACCCAAACCCTTTGCCGTCCCACAGGATTCTGCAAGCAAACCACCAGTGCAAGATGCTGAGAATTTCCCTGAGGTGCCAATACCTGACACTGGTGGTTTGCTTGGTAAAACACACAAGTTTCTTCATGAGAGTTATTCCAAACTCCCCCAAAGTCCAAGGGGAGGCACTGAACCCAAGGAGGCACCCAATACCCAAATCAACAAACAGAAAGATTTGAAGTCTTCTCATCCCAAAGTGGCCAGTGGCAAACCGCCAGTGCTGAGCGCCACACTGCCATCTGAGACCCCCAATGCCAACCCGCCTGAGCCCAGAAAACTCAGCCAGGCAGTGAAGCCTGGCAGTGTGGTTTAAATACCTACCAGGCTGAGATCAACCCCCATTGTCATTTTTAAATAAAGGTTATGAGATATTGGTTTCCCCAATTATTGCTGTTTTTATTCTTGTCATCTGCCAGTTAACTTGAAGATCATCTGACCCCCCTGCCAGCCCGCCAGCTATGTACCACCCACCTGGTGCTCCCTTTGGTCCTGTCCATTTCACAGAGTACCCCTTAAAGCCTGAGTACAAGGACTACACCGCCGCCAACATACTAGCTCGGGATCCCTTGGCCAGAACTACAGAGTTAACCAGATACAACTGAGAAGGCCCTTGGTACGTTACCAAACCCTGCCTGTTCAAAGATAAATACAACTTCCTTCCTGCCTATCAAATGGACATGAAACCACCTGTCACCCCCAAACCAATGCCTGCCTCCGCCGCCAAACTCCCCCTGGACCATACTAACAAGCTTGTTGGAATTGTATACATTACTTTCACAGGAATAATCAATACTATTGTCCCCACCGCCAGTCCATGGTTGTGGGTGGGCAAGTCAATGTCCTACCTCATTAAGTTAGCACCAATCCTTTGGTGGGCCCTGCCCATCCATTCTGTGACCCGTTAGTTCCCAGACGCTAGCGAGCCGGTCAGTCAGGGTTGGTTCCCTGACATTATTGATCTGCAAGACAGAATCTCATTCCTGGAATTTGAACCCCAAACCCTGTGGGCTGCCCACATTTTTTGGTCTTGAGTTAAGAATGGATTTGACCTCATAGAAACATCCAAAACCTGACTATGAGGCAAATTTTTCAAACAACCCTGCTCTCCAAGGGATCCCCTTAGCCTAGCCAATAGGTGCATCAACTCAAGTAATACTCCTGTGATAACCTGGGCTGTTGTCAATAGAGTGTTGCATGAATTTCCCTGTAACAAGGTCCACCAGATGATGAAAAATCTTATGTCTAAAAGAAGGAAATCAAGATTCCCCACTCCAGTCGAGCCAATGATGATATGTTGACTTTGGATGCCGCCAAAGATTCTCAACCCCTGGTAAATGCTAACACCTAGCCCAAAAGATTTTGAAAAAGTTTTTCCATGGCTTATGGGCATACTTATACTATGGGCTCACCAGAAAGTTGCTCATTGCCATTTTTGCAATAAATTGTTATTAACCCCTGGTCTATCAGGTCATCTCATACCTAATTTTAGAGCCTTTTTACTTGCAGTTTGATTTATCTGGCTCTTCTTTCTTCACCAACTAACCCCAAGAAGCTGCAGACAAGCCATCTGAATTATACCATCTTTCAGGAGCACTGTCAGGGATTCAGTTTTGAGCAGCCAGCCCATTGTTTTCAGGGGTAACACATCCTCCAACCATATCTTGACCTCTGCTTCTCAGCATTAGACTTCTACTATGTTGTCCTCAACTCCTGCTTCCTCAATCTCAGATTCCTGCTCCCTAGTCTCAGATTCCAGCCTCTGATCCTGAGCTTCAGCTTTCTCATCTTAGGCTATGGCTTCTTTATCTTGGGCTTCTTCACTCTGCTCCAGCTTTAACTCCTTATTTCCAGCTCCAGCTCCTTATTCTTGGGCTTTTGCACCTGCATCTTGGTCCCCTTCACCTTATCTTATGCTTAAAACCTTTTAATTCCACTTGGATTGGTCTTTGTGGCCTTTGAAATCCACTGTGTGAGTCCCTGAAAAGCCTCAGATAGCTTCCCTTTTTATAGCTCCTTGTTTCAGACCAAATTCTCTTCAAGAACTCTTGTTTTAAAGCTTAAGGTATTCAGATTTTCTTTCTCTAAAATATATTAAACTTTTTATCTTATTTTACAATGAAAGTCCTGAATTTTCTGCTTTGCTCCTATTTTTCAGGCTTTAACTCTTCAGTTAAAGCCCTCAAAATACTGGTCAAACAGGCTTCAACCTGCAGCCAATCAAACGCTTTGATTCAATAGTTTTGACAAATAGTTTGCCCAAATGAATTGCTATTGACCATGGTTTGAACCTGTTGCTGTCTTGCTCTGGATAAACAACTGCTCCGCGTTTTGAACAATTTTGCTGTGATTCCTGTCACGTTTCTTTGGCAAAACTTGAGTGCTTCTGCCTATGTTTTACATAAGGGATTTTGAACCCTTGATTCTTCAGCGTTCCTCCCCGTTTTCTTCAGCATTTTACATCCTCAAAATTGCCTGTTGCTTGCCTTTTGCCTCTCCTTGTTGTTCTTGGCAAAATTTCACCACCTTTTCTCAAGTTTCTCTCTCCTTTTCTAGCCTCTTTCTGGCTTCATTTCCAAATCAATCAGTCCCTTAATAAATTACAGTCTAATTCTGTAAATAACTTCTTCTTTCCTCTCCATTTCCTTCATTGAATAAGCAATAAAATTTTTATCTCATCCATTTTTTGCAGCATTAAATCAATTCTTTCACTGCTTCTATCATACTATTCATCCTATTTCCAACAGCCTGAATCCAGAATTATTGATCCTTCCCCTGCTTCTGCTGGTCCTTTTCTCAATCAACTTCCAGTTTCTCAGCTAGTCCTGCTCCATGATCTTCTAGTCCTTTAGCTAGTCCTTCTTCATAATCTTCTGGTCCTTCAGCTAGTCCTCACTATAAACCCCTCAGGTTCTATTCCTCACTATGATCCTTCAGTCCTTAAAATAGTCTTCACTGTGATAATCTAGTCCCTCAACTA
>QTSX02002660.1:0-12354 GCA_014839935.2 Entomophthora muscae | reverse complement strand
ACTTGAACCGCCAGCAAGGTTCCAAACAAGCGGGTTTGTGACCCGCAATCTGATTACCCAGCCACTCAAAGCCAGACTAGGAAGTCAACTAAAATTACCAAATCCAACAACATGAACAGATGATGATCTCTTATGGTGGATACCTTGTTTTGGCGCTTGACTCATTACCAGGATCAAGCCACCCCCTTCACCATTCAACCGTGTGATCAACACAATCATATTCCTGTTATCCTTGATTCACATTAACTATATAATCACTATCTCTCAATAAGGATTATTATCTAGCTTCTAAATATTTTCCCCCTTGTAACTCTGCTAAAACATTACAGTTACAACAGTATCTCATTTGGAAATTTCACAAAACAGTATTTGAAGCTGCGTTGGTGGTTAATCATTGACCCTATGTGGATTTGGGTGGTAATTCCCCACCACCTGGAGACAGCTTCTTACTATCCTGAAATTTCTGTCACATTACTCAACACTTCTATGTCTGAGTTTTTGGAAGCAGTTTGTCATGAATTTGTGTTTCTTTTCTCCTGCTCCATCAAGATATCTGCGTTTACCATGTTTATTTGTATCAGTTCTTTTCTGAGTTTTCAGTTTGGACTTTTCTTTAATTTGTGGTTTCCATCTCAAGTTGCAGTTGTTGAGACTGGGTCTTCTGTTTCCTATTTCTGTTGCGTCATGTCATTTTGGCGTCCAGATTATTTTCCTTCCCCACCCACTGATGAGATTTTGCGTGAAGTTTTTTTCAGCATTATCATTCTATTCCGGTTCAAGCCTTAGTCATAAATACCAAGTTTACCATGTGATGATGAAGGTTTCTGAGGATGCTTGTGAATGGTTGTTATCCGCGGTGGAGCGCAATCCACATGTTTTAACTGAAAGTGCATCTCTTTACCCTTTTTTAAAAAATATGTGTATATCTATTGAGGAGCTCAAAGTATATTAAAAGTTGTACACCTTCCAACAGGGTACTACTCCACTCTCAATATTCATTCCTCAGTTTCTTGCCTACTGCCGTACAATGGATGTTCCTGAGGCTAATAAACTCTCAGTATTGTGGTTAGCAGTTGACCAGACTGCCCAGGATTTGGCGGTTTGGGATTCCCTGTTAACCACAACTGAGGCCCTGGTAAGCCAAATTCTTTCTCCGCTCTCAAATCCATTGACTTCCAAACAAGGTGCTATGGAAATTGAAGCCAAACCTGCTGCACACTCCTGGTTTTCTGATAACTGTCCCATGGTGGCTTCATCTAGTCAGAGTTGGGATCATTATCCCTGCGTGTCTTCTCAGTTGGAATTAGATATCTTGAATAAACCCACCAAGGTAAACAAAGTGCCAGTAGTGGCTGTCCCTGAGAGTTTGTTGGCTATGCTTCAGAACGTTGTATCTGCAAAGTCTTTGGTAGTCAAGCCCAAGGAGTTACCTCTTGTTCCTATTGATTATGACTGTCCCGCTCTTCCTGATGCTGTCCAAGAAATGATTGAGCATTATTTTCAGGAGCACCCTGCCTCCTTAGCTGCTATCTGTACCACTGAAGAAAAGCAAGATCCTGCTAAGGTTGCAACATTTGCAGCAAATAAATCTACTTCTGGTTACTTCTTGTTTTATGGTAGTATAGATAACGGTCAAAATATCTATCAGCCAGCCATTCTGTTGGCTACAGGTGCTTCCAAGAACTTCATGAGTGTTGAGACTGCAGATCTGCTGTAACTCAAGTATCATCCTGGAATGCTGGTTAGGGGTAGAAAATGCCAAACATTCCCCTCTTTCCAGCTAAGAAGCCAGTGAAATTTGTAGTTGCGGGTCAATCCTTTACCGCAAGGTTCTTTATTTGCTCTACCCTTATGTATCCTATTATCTTAGGAGTGGACTGGTGGCAGGACCATAATGTATTGACTCTTCTAACAGAAAATGAGCTGCAAGTAGACCACTCTTCAGGCATAACCATTCATATTCTGTTGTTGGGTATGTCAGAATTAGAGAAGTCTTCCCAGACAATCCAGTTGGTTCCTGTCCCCACACATGTGAGTTTAGATTTACCAGCATGCCTTCATCCCTGGTCTGCAGCATTTGACACTACTAGGGGCGAGGTCCTTCCCAAGCACACTCAGTCCAACTTTGATTTTAAGATTATTGTTGATCTGATTTGTATTGCATCTCCTATTTATCCTTTGACCTTGAAGGAGGAGGCATGTTTGGAGGAGTGGACTTGGGAAATGTTGGCAAAAAGATACATCTTTAAGAAGGCTTTGTCCATCTGCTCTCTATTGTTGTTTGTTCAAAAATCCAATGGGTCTCTTTGACCTTGTGTTGATTATGGGAATTTGAACAACATTATGATTCTTGATCCCTACCTGTTGCCTCTTGAGGCACAAATTTCTTGGTTCATTGAGAAGGCAAAGGTATTCTCAGAAACTTGATCTGTTGAATGTGTTTAACCAGATTAGAATTGCAGAAGGAATGGAATGGTTGACAGCATTCAGAACCAAGAAGGGTATCTTCCAGTTCCACATTATTCCTTTTGGATTGAAGAATGCTCTGGCTTGCTTTCAGCGGTTAATTGATTTGGTCTTGGGGGATCTCCTATGTGTATATGCCATAGCGTACATGGACAACATCTTGGTGTTTTCTCTGGATGAGGAGTCGCATAAAGCCCACCTGTCAGCAGTTGTAGAGCGCATCCTCCAGGCTAATTTGATCATCAAAAGGAGTAAGTGTGAATTCTTTAAATGCAAGGTTACTTTTCTGGGTAATATTATCTTTGAGGATGGCCATACTATTGCCCCTGATAAGGAAGCAGCAGTTTGAGAGTACAATATGCCAGTGACAGTATCTCAACTTTGTAGTTTCTTGGGTACCTGTACGTTCTTGAAGAAATTTACCCTCACTTGTCTGAAGTGGCCCACCCCTTGTATTCAGCTAGTGGGAAGTCAACTTTGGTATAGATGCCTGAGTGCGCAGAAGCGCTTGCAGCAGTCAAGGCTCTTTTGTTGTCTTCACCAGTGTTGAGACATGTAGATCCTGAGCTTCCTTTTGTGGTCTCCACAGATGCCTCTAAATATGCTGTGGATGGTGTGCTGTTACAGACCACTAGCAATGGGGTTGAGAGACCTGTAGGGTACTTCTCTTGGAAGATAAAGGCTTGAGAACACAATTACATGATTTACAATAAGGATTTTTTGGCAGTTGTGGAATCTTTAAAGCATTGGCATCACCATCTCATGTTGGCGCATCATCCATTTATAGTAAGGACCAACCATAAAGCTCTTCTGTATTATTGTCAACCCAGGGTTTTGTCAGGTTGCTAATCCAGATGACATGGTGACCTGAAAAGATACAAGTTATGTTACAAGTTTATTAAGGGAACTGATAATCACTTGGCAGATGCATTGAGCAGAATTTCTTCCAATCTCCCAGATGCTGGTATGGACTTTGAATTCAACATGTACACTATGATTCCAGACAAGGCTGTGGTTCCTTTTGTGTTAACTCCGCCAGCTACGCTTGCTACCATGTCCTTAACTGAGGGTGCAGACTTAGACCTATATTCCAAAGTTAAGTTTTTGAAGCCTCTGTCCAAAGGTTACAATAGGTTACTGGAACTGGCTTGTGCACATCTGGTAGGCCAGCTACAGGGTTATCACAAGATAGGACTAATTTTATATCATCAAGGTTTCTTGTGGGTCCCAGAGGGAACCATTCAGGATGAAATCATGGAGGCCTATCACACTTGTCCCACGGCAGGCCACCCAGGGGAAAACAAAACAGTGGAGCTAATTTGCTGACAGTTCTCTTGGAAAGGTTTGGCAGTGCAGGCAATGGCTTACGCTCAAGACTGCCTGGTATATGTTTGGTACAAGGCAATTAAGAACAAGACTACAGTTTTGTTGGTCCCTTTACAACCAGCTTCAGGGCCCTGGACGTCAGTATCAGTGAAATTCATTGGAGAACTTCCTAATTATAACGGGTTTAATGCAATCATGGTGGTGGTTGATTGCTTCACAAAAATGGCACACTTTGTTCCCTGCTCAACCACAATTACTTCAGTGGAGACAGCTAGGCTGTTTATGAATAGAATATTCTCCCTGCATGGCATCCCAATGGAGATTGTGAGTGACCGCGGGCCCCAATTTATTGCTCAGCTATGGGAAGCTTTTAACGGAATCCTGGGTATCAAATTGTGTTGCTCCACGGCTTTTCACCCCCAATCTGATGGAAAAACAGAGAGGGTAAACCAAAGTTTGGAGGTCTACTTGCGCTGCTACACTAATGCACGTCAGGATGACTGGTGTGATAACCTACCCATGACAGAGTTCACATATAATAAGGCCCCACACACATCAACTCAGGTTTTGCCATTCTATGCTAACACAGGTTACAATCCTTCATCCAACATGGGTCCCCGTTTGGTTAGTAACATGGAAGCTGCAACTGGTCAAGCCACTGCATTGAAGCAGGTTCATCAGGAGCTTCAGGTTAACCTCACTGCCGCCGTGACAACTTAAAAGGAATACACAGATCACAAGCACCAGGAAGGTCTAACTTAAAGGCCAGGCAATCTAGTCATGGTGGTTGCTTGCAATATGAAACTGAAGGTTCCCTGCCATAAATTAGGTCCCAAGTGAGTTGGTCCCTTCAAAGTTGAACAAAAAATTGGCCCCTCCACATATCAGCTGGATTTACCCCCAGCTTTTAAGATTTTCCACACCTTCCACAAATGCTTGCTTACTCCCTTTAAGGGTACTAAGATCCCTTCTTCTCAACCCATTCTTGTAGAAGGAGAACCTGAGTATGAGTTAAATTGTATTTTGGCTTTCTGTAAGAATCAACACTGACTGGAATATTTGGTGTTGTGGAAGGGTTATCCCAATTCTGAAAACTTGTGGGTTCCCCAATATGATTGTTCAAATTACCCAGACCTTATCCAAGAGTTCTACAATCACAATCCAACTGCCACTGGTCACCCCAAGCTCACCTTAGACATGATGAAACTTCCCCCTGCCCACAAAAACTTCTCCTTGTCCCATCTTCCAGATGGTGGTATTGTGCCCCGGGCTAAAGTGGAGGGTAATGTCACGGTAAGTTCCATAGTGCTGGGAATTATCTGGCCAAGTAGGAAAGCTCAAAAAGCCAGGAAACCTTTAAAAAATTGACTGATTTAATGGACTTGAATCAAAATGGTTGATTGAGAATGGGTTACAGCTACTCCAGTCTGCTGGTCAAATCTGACCCCCCTGTAAATTGACGTTGATAAATTAACGTAATTTAAGGGTCACCCAATATGAACTTATTTATCAGAATGGCCATCAGAAGTTGGTAACCAAAGGATTCTTTGCAACCTGGACCAGATACTCACTTGACAATGTGGAAGGAATAGGAGCCCAGAATCCAGGCGGTATTGCATAGTCAATTTTTGATGTATATTGAATAATTTTCACTGTTTCAACTCTTAAGAGTTGAGTACCCCCAAAATTTACTCAATAAAAATCACATATCCCTTGGTCTAACTTTAATTTTAAAAATGCATCCTGCAGTTGGGTTGTTACGCTACATCCCCTTCAATCTGATTCTCAGCAGAATCATTACTAGAAGATGGGGCCCTGCTGTAGGCACTTTGTTGTTGACACTGCCCAATGTTAATTCCATGCCTGCCAATCTCAGAGTTGTTTCACCTGTCTTCAAAGATGAAAATCTGGTTGTATCTCAATGTCTGGAATTTTATTCTGAAGACACTCTGATGTTTCCCTAGGCTATTTATCTTGGACTACTTTGGTTGGGATTAATTATTTTACTTAATCCTAGTATCTCATTTGGAAATTTTACAAGATGGTATCTGAAGCTGTGTTGGTGGTTAATCATTAACTTAATGTGGATTTGGGTGGTGATTCCCCACCACTTGGAGACAGCTTCTTATTATCCTGCTATTTCTGTCATACCTGTAAGTACAAGATCATACATTTCAAGGACCACCAAGATACCACTACTCCTCAGGACTTCAAAATTGTAGCCCGCCATCCAGAGATCTTCAAAGAGGCTCTACCAGGGTTGCCACCAGAGAAACATATTCAACACTCCATCCAACTCAAAGGAGCTGTACCTAAGGCCTGACCCATCTAACAACTTAACCAAAACAAAGACAGCACCCTACACGCTTACCTCAAGCAGGCGTTGGAAAAAGGTCTTATCTGCCCTTCACAGTCTCCCTTTAGTGCTGCGGTATTTTTTGTGGCAAAGAAAGACAGTAACCTTCAATTAGTCATGGGCTACCAAGCCCTAAACAAAGTCACCATCAAGGATTGTTACCCACTACCACTCTTTGATGCTTTGGGTGGCGCAACAGTCTTCTCTAAAATTGACCTAACCACAGGCTACAACCAGATCTGTATCAAGGAGGAAGATATAACTAAAACAGCCTTCCACACTAAATACAGTTCATAAAAGTGTGTGGTACTCAACTTCAGAATGACAAACAACCCGTCAACCTTTGTGACTTTTATGAATGAGGTGTTTGCCCCCACATTGATAAGAATACCCTGGTGTACCTGGACAATATTATTGTCTACAGCACTTTGGTAGAGCAACACCACCAAGACTTGGAGGCAGTCTTTGCCACCCTGGCACAACACAAACTGCTATTCAAGCCCTCCAAATGTCAATTCTTCTGTGAACAGTTGCCCTTCCTGGGGCACATAGTTTCAAAGGATGGCATCAAGCCTGACAGCCAGAAAATCCTGGCAATCTGCAAAATGCCCCCTCCAAAAGACAAGTCAGAACTCCGCACATTCCTGGGAATGGTTGCCTACGTACAACGCTTCATCCCCAACTGTGTTGTCCTGACTGCACCTTTGTCAGCCATAACTGGCGCCAAATCTAAGTTTGTATGGACCCCCCCAACACAACCTTTTCTTCAGATGTCTCAAGGAAAATCTCACAACCATACCCATCCTACAGTACCCCAAACACTATGGGGAATATCAAATGGAGACAGACGCCTCTGATGCATCCGTTGGGGGAGTACTAAAAATCAAGAACAATGACAGTGACTTCCTGCCTGTAGCCTATGAGTCACATAAACTGATAGACAGCAATTGCTGATACCCCATACATGACAAGAAATTGTTTGCAATCATGTACTGCCTTGTCAAATGGCATTGTTACCTTGAACAGCAGAAGGAATTCACAGCATTTACCGACCACAAATTCCTCATATACTTCAAAATGCAGGCAAATCTCTCCCGTCAATAGGCATGTTGGATGAAACTCCTAGAAAGGTTCAATATGGTCATACAGTACAAACCAGGTCCTGAACTTGGCATGGCAGATACACTCTTGCAACTGTATATTAGAGCTACAAGGGGCAAGAATGGGCTTGACCCAGACTGGCCCCTCCTAGTACTCCAAAAAAGGACAAAGACTTACCCCCTGGCAACACTGACATCACAAAAGAAACAGTCATCAAGAATGAACACCTATTTGAAGACGTATACAGGACTTTACATCAAAAAATGACCAACAGAACCACCATCCCTTAAATCCCTACACATCAGCAAGTTGACATCATCCTATGTTACCACAGAGACTTAGGACATACCAAAAGCTGCAACCTCTACAAATTCCTCAAACATAAAGCATGGTGGCCAATCCTATACCGGGATGTCTAGGAAGCCCTAGACCAATGCAAAGTATGTGAAAAATTTGCAAAAAGCAACACCCCACCTAAATCTATACTGCCTATTTGTTCACAGCTACCCTTCAAGGTATGGGCCCTTAACATTGTGGGCCCCATGCCAGGAAAGCACAACAAGAAGAAATACATTATCACTTCTATCAACTTTGCCACTCACTGGCCAGTGGCGCAAGCAGTAAAAACTCACACAGGCAATGATGTGCGTCAATTTAAAAGGAAAAGAAATCATCAGTAAATACAGAAAGCCAGAACTCCTGAGAACCAACGGAGGCAAAGAATTAACCCCTAAAGATACCAACATATACCTCACCAAGAATCGGGTCCAGCAAAAAGTGACAACACCTTACCATTCCCAGGCTAATGGACGCGTGGAGCGGCTGAATGGCAGCCTAGTTCAAGCCCTGGCCAAGCTCACTGCTGGGAGACCTAAGGACTGGTATAAGCAGCTGCCAACTGCACTACTTGTGTGTTGAACCCAAGTGAACAGATCCACCAGAAAAAGCCCGTTTGAACTGGTATACAGCACACAGCCAAATATCATTCAAGCATTGACAGGACCTAAACTGGAAATACCAAGCAAGGTTCCACCCCGCTCAGATCCCCAGGTCATACAGGCTAATAGCAATCAACCAGAAAGAGAAGAAAAATGGCTACAAAAGACCTTTGTCCCCATCCAATATAGACATGAGGTTGGTGATAAAGTTTGGGTAATGAATACCAACAAGAGTAAATTACAGTCAGAAAAAGTGGGCCCTGCCATTATCCTAAAGGTAAAAAAAAGTAACACTTACCTTGTGCAAGGACTTGGAAAACACAAACAGGAAAAAGTCCTCCACCATGATTGCCTAAGACCCTGTAAAGCAAGACAGAAACAACGCAAGACTGTCCTACCCGTCACCAAACAACATTTAGTCCAGTATGGTGCCCGGGCTCCCAACAACCTCCCTGACAACCTTCCCCCAGAGGAGGCTGACCTTCAGCCAGGGGGTGTCAAAACAGCAGGCTCAACCCACCAGCAAGGTTCTGAGTAAGCAGATTTGTGACCTGCAATCTGATTATCCAGTCACTTAAAGCCAAACTAGGAAGTTGACTCAAATTTCCAAATCTAACTATATGAACAGAAGCTGATCCCTTATGGTGGATACCTTGTTTTGGCGCTTGACTCATTACCAGGATCAGGCCACCCCCTTCACCATCTCACTGTATGATCAAAGCTATCAACTTCCTGTTATACATGATTCACAATAACTATATAATACTTATCTCTCAATAAAGAACATTATCTAGTTTCCCAATATTTTTCCGCTTGTAACTCTGCTAAAACAGCACAGTTAAAACAGCAGTGAACCCCCAACCTAGTTTTTTACACTCCAAAAGCAAAGTTGTTCCAAGCATGCTTCAATATGATTCAATGGGATCTTCTGGTAGAATCCCTCATCTCTGAAGAGTTTTACCAGCAGTAAATGTCTTGCAAGAGAGATTTTCTGGTGGAAAATTCACTTTACCAAGTCAGATGATACCACAGTGGTGGTGAAATACCCAGGGATCAATTAATCAAGCTGTACTAATTGAGTGTCAGGGACCCACTTGAGGGGGGAAACGTTCCCAATCTGGTGAGCCAAGGACCCTATGTTAAGTCCTGCAATTACTGAACTAATAGGCACCATGGCCATAGCAAGGGGGCCAAAGTGGCCCAGATAGGCAAACCTGCCCATCATAGAGCTGAACTGACCCAGCAGATAGTATCCTACCACATATGTCAACAGGTAGAATGATGTGTTGGGCCTAACCAACAAGGGTTCAACTGGAGGAGGAGGATTGGTAGTGAAAACATAATGTAACTTTCTTCCCCAGTGGCCTGAGGGGTACTTGAACCACCCATTGGCCAAGGACTCCTTCTGGTGGGAATTATCAGGGAAGGAATTGTGCCAGTCTGTGGTGGGAGTGGGATTTTCAAGGCCCAATACCACTGTAAGCAAAAGAACTAGAAACCAGAACAGGAATGAAATCCCTTTCATGGTTTTAAAAAAGGGGAGTAGAAGATAGTGTAGAATAGAAAAGATCTTTATTGCTGGAAAAAGTAAGAATGATAAGAAATGCTCACTTAAATACCCTTGAAATGGAGGCTGGAACATTTAAGTGGCTATTGGGGAATAATAGGGATTTATATGAAATTTATGAGTCAAAATAATACCTTTTTCATGTGTTGATAAAGTTGAAGCTTAATAAAATACATAATAACATAATGTGACCAGAGGAACCAGAAATAAGGCCACAAGGTTAATTGTAATTAATTGGTTTATTTGCAGATTATCAATGAACATCAAGTACAGAGCTTGATCCAAAGTTAAGTAAAGTAGGTTCCAGAGCGTCAGGCCCAGTTTGCTCAGCCAATCAGAAGTGTAGTGATAAGTGACGTTGCTTATTAACCTATTAACCTATTAACCTTTTTGAGGTTGTTTTTGAGTTTGAAAGCAAAAACTGAATGAATGGTTTTAAAATAAATAGGTAATTTATGAACACTGGTTGAGTTTTGACTAAAGTTAACCTGGATCTTAGGGTTTTGGGTTTGATCCCTGTCTGGTACAACATCAGAGTTGCAATTGGTGTCTAAAACTTGGTTGCTGTTTTCTTTTGTCTGGGTGTTTTTTTTTCAAAGATCCCCATATAATTGATGTAGTCAGGGAAGGAATTCCTGATATTGAGGGACAGATTGAATAGTCTGACCAATTCATATCATGAGACTAGGTGTCACAGTAGATTCCATAATGCTGGGAATTATCTGCCTGAGTAAGAAAGCTCAAAAAGCTGGAAAGCTGTTAACAAAATAACTGATTTGATGGACTTAAATCAAACAGTTGATCAAAAATGGGTTACAGTTGCCCCAGTTTGCCAGTTGTATTTGATTCCCCCTTGCAAGCTGACATTAATAAATTGACATAATATGAGAGTCACCAGATATGATCTTATTTATCAGCACAGTCATCAGAAGTTGGTCACACAAGGGTTCTTTGCAAAATGGACTAGGTATTCACTTGATGATTCAGAAGAAATAGGATCCAAGGATTCAGGTGGTATTTATTAGTCAAATTTTGATATATATTGAATAATTTTCACTTTTTCAACTCTTAAGAGTTGAGTTTCCCAAAATTTTACTCAATAAAAATCAAATATCCTCTGGTATAACTTTATTTTAAAATGCATCCTGTAGTAGGCCTGCTGCTCTACATTCCCTACAATTTAATTCTTAGAAGAATCATTACAGGATGATGGGGTCCTGCTGTTGGCACTTTGTTGTTGCTTCTGCCCAATTTCAACCCAATGCCCGCAAATCTAAGAGTTTTTCCCACTGTATCCAAAGATGAGACATTTGTAGCATCTCAATGTCCTGAATTCTACTCCAAAGACTCATTGATTCTCTCTCGGGTTATTTATCTTGGGCTCTTTTGGTTAGGGTTAATCATTTTGCTTAACCCTAGTGTATCTTTTAGAATTTTCACAAAACAGTATATGAAGCTTTGTTGATGGTTAATCATCAACTCTATGTGGATTTGGGTGGTGATTCCTCACCACCTGGAGACTGCTTCTTACTATCTGACAATTTCTGTCACAGAATACATATGACACAAAGGAAAGTGCTGCAAGGTGCCACCAAGATTGTTCAAAGACAAGTAAAATTATCTGCCTGCCTACTTTGTCCCCATGGCGCCTCCCTTAACCCTGCAAACCAACTGCCCAACAGAACCCATCACTGCTGCTGAAAGCACTTCAACTCAACTGTTTGGAGTAATCTACATTACTTTGTCAATATTGGTGGACTCTATGGTGCCCAACTCTGAGCCCTGGTCTTTACTTGAGCAATCTGTATCCTATATTATCAAATTAGCACCCATCTTATGGTGGGCATTACCCACTGCCCTGGCAGTACTCTGCCCTGAGTCACCTAATGCCTCTTCCTATGCCTGGCTTCCTGACATCAAGGGTGAATTCCTTGTATTCAGGATTCAAAGGGTATTATCTAAAGTAGATGAGACCAAATGGAGCACTAGTTGGACAATAAACTGCAGGAAGAGGGGCAGAAGGTCCGGAAGATCTTAAGCTGAACTGATAAATGGCAAGAAAAAATAGGGTAACAATTGGGGAAAACAATGTATCATAACCTTTTATTTAAAAATGGCAATAGAGTCTTAGCTCAGGGTCTTTGAGTCTATATAGTACCCTGTTGCCAAACTTACATTTTTCCTTTTGGGGTTCATCATAAGATTGGGGAATCTGAGGTTGGGGGGCCAGGACACCTGGGTCTAGGAGCAGCAGAATGGCACTGCCTATGGAGGCCTGATCATTGGTTGAAATATCAGGAAGGTTTTCTTGGCCCTTATGTTCTCAAGCCATGGTCTTGGGGGCGGGCCTTAAGCCCGTGCTTAATTTAGGTGATGCATCCTGCTTGGCCACTGGGGGTGATCTTCAAGCTCATGAAGCTGACAGTAGGAATTTATCTGCCTACAATAGGCAAGTTGCTGGACCCTTCCTTGGGTGCTGTAGCTCTTAAGTTTTTGCTGGTGTTCTCATTTCAGGAATTAGGTTTGGCCTCAGCTTGAGGGGGCTCAATATCAGAAAAACGCGGGTGGCTGGCCGTTTGGTCCTCAGGGCTGGTGGCCAC
>QTSX02002659.1:0-12418 GCA_014839935.2 Entomophthora muscae | reverse complement strand
TATGAAATTGTTAATGCCAGTGTTGGGAATTTTGACCAAGCAATGATGCCAATTATGACAGAGCTCACAGATTGAGATTGCTACAACCAAATCCATAAATTAGTAGTACAAAATAAAATGACACTAATTATGACAGAGCTTGTGGATATGAATTGCAGCTACCAAATAACATAAATTAGTAGTATAAGCTATATGCAAATTGGATTGGCAGTAGTCTGCTGACCTAAGCCTAATACTAGCCAATGACAAGCACCGCTGCGGCAATAAATGATACATAATTTGCCGCTGCGGCACTTAATAAATACACAAAGCGCCGCGGCGCTGCCTAGCAACTGGATCAAGCGCCAAGGCGCCAAAATACTTTACGTCAAGCGCCGCCGCACCAATTGAAAATTATTGCAGGCGCCACCGCGCCGCCTTACCTTTACATCAAGCGCCGAGGCGCTGGGTTCAATTCTCCATAATCTCAAACTCCCTTAATTGTCACATTAATAAGCATTAAGCTGCAGTATATTAAGAAAGCAGGAAGTGATCCTGAAGTAGCTAAATTATTCCATGCCAGCAAGGATCACCTGTGCTGGGTGAAGATGAAGATATTCTATTGGTTGACATGCAAGAAGCGCCAAACCTAGATTAATAATTACCCTAATTTGGGGCATGTTAGAATGTCCTAGAAGACATTGCTACCAGCCCAGAGATTACCCTGGTAGTAGGTATAAGAAGAATTAATAATTTACAATAAAAGCAATCTTTGAATTATCTTTATTTTATCCTTAATCTGGTTGACCCTTATCCTAATCCTTAAGTGCTTCTGCACAATCAAAAGCCATTGCTGGGCAATAATCATGGTTCTGTTCTACCCTGGCTCTTCTGATACAGTACTACTCATATCCTCATATATGACTGTATTCTTACAAATGTCCTGTGCCCTATAATATCTAATAATTGCTGTGCTGTCATGCAAAAAGCGCAACAGCCAGGATATGATTTGGTCATTGATTCTGCAGCCTGCAGCCTGCATTGTTCTATTGAAGCCATTCCAAAGAGTGATTACCAGCTGGCCCGCAATAATTGGTTGAATCCGTTAATTAGTCAATATCCCAAAATCCTGACATAACTCTTAAGAGTTGAAACAGTGAAAATTATTCAATATGTATCAAAAACTGATTAATCAATACTGCCTGGATCCTGGGCTCCTATTCCTTCCACATTGTCAAGTGAGTATCTAATCCAGGTTGCAAAGAACCCTTGAGTGACCAACTTCTGACAACCATGCTGATTAACAAGTTCATATCTGGTGACCCTTAAATTACAAGCAAGTTCCTTAGGTCAATTTTCCCAAGGTCAAAAGTGCAAAAATAAAAAATGAGACTCCCAAAAAGGGCAAAAATTGAAACACTATGTAGGGTGCAAAAATTGAAAATATCAAAGATTGAAGTGCAAAAATTGATTTTCTGGAGGTTAAATTTGAAGCAGAATAAAATACAGTTATTGATATAAAAACTATATATTTTTAAATTTATTATAGACTAAAGAGAACCCAAGGAAATCATTCTGCAATTAAAAATACATACTAGATAATAAAAAATATTATTAAATTAGCTGTTTTTAAAAGAAAGTTTATTTTAGTTTCAAAAGCAAAATTAGACTAGAATTTATATGTAACTGTATTCAATTGAATATAAAATCTGAGACTACACAAAAAAATTCTTTATAAAATATAAGTTTAATAAAAAAGGTTACTTTAATTTCCAGCTTATGTAAATCTATAATATACTTCAGTATAAGCAAAATAAAGGATTTTTCCTACAAGATACAAGCATATGATTTTAGGTATTTTGGTTTATTAGTGATCTTATTTCAATGATAAAATTTATAGGAGCTTATCATTAAAATAATATAAAGTACATTACTTTCTTATTAAAGCTATACTATACAATTTTATACTTAATAAAAGATATAGTCTTATATCTTATTTATAAGTCATAATATTCAAAGATATCAAGAATCTGCCACTTACATATCATAAAATTAAGACTTGAATATTTTTATGTCAAAAGCATTGTACTTCCACTAAAAATGATATAGATAGTTCAAAGTTGTATATCAAAAAGAAACATTTTATACATCTTAGTTTTCTCTAATACATATAGTAAAAAGATATAAAAGAAGATAATTGAGGGTAATAATGAAGAGAGAATAATAGAAGATAATCAAAGGTAAGAATGGAAAGAGAAAATTAGAAGATAATTGAGAGTAATAATGGAGAGAGGATAATAGAAGATAATCCACCCTCTTGACAACGCAGAAATTCTTTTAAAAGTTTTTTGGCCCCTGGCACAGCCAAGGGGCCAAACAAACTTAAATTTTTTTGAGGAGGAATGAGAGGTGGAAAGGAGAAAATTTAAAAGAGAAACCTTCAAAAAAACCAAGAGCTTATTGCACTTTGATTTGGGCACTTTGATTTTGTCCCCTGAAATAACATAGGGAAACATAGTACAATTTTATATTAATTTAATATTTTTTGAAATTACCTCCAAAACACACCAATTTATTAATATTGTAATAAAATAAAAGCCTACCAAAAAACTTTGATTTCTTTTTTATATTTAAATATCAAGTCTTAAAGAATCTACATGAGTAATTTCAAAAGTTTTATTAATTATTTAAAATTTTATAAGCTTATAAAAAGTGTGACTAAATCTAAAAAGTCAATTTTCAATTTCATCACTTTTGATTTGAGGAACTTAATAAAACATAATGAATAAAATATTAATTTTTTGCAAAAATTTAATATTAAGTGGTCCTAAATTTTTGTTTCCTTTTTGGATTTCAATTTGACTACTTTTTAATTTTTGCACCCATTAAGGAACTTTATGTAGATTTTTAAATAAATTTTTATAAGAATTTTTTTATTTTTTAAAAATAAAGAGCTTAAAATAGTATTTTATATTAATATTTGAACAAAAAAATTAAAAAATTTGCCTAAAGTTAAAAAAGCTTTTTTAGCTCTTGATTTCTTTTTTTCCATATAGAAATTTTTTTACAATTTTTAATTTTTTAATTTTGATGTATCAAATATTAAATTGAAGATTTTTTTGCACTTCAATTTTTGCACTTTTGATTTTGTCCCCTCTATTCAAAGGGGTGAATAAATTCTATTTTAAAAGCCAAATTAAATTAAGGTGTGTTTTAAATTGCATCAATTTGGGCACTTCAAACTTGCCTTTTTGATTTTAGCTACTAGTAAATTTTTTTTAAAAAAAGTCAAATTTAAGAAAAACGTTAAATTTTTTGGGAAAAATTTTATGGAAAAAAGTACAGAGATCAAAAAATCCATTGATTTGGAGATTTTGATCTCCACACTTTGACTTTAGGCACTTGCCCTAAATTACGTTGATTTATCAATGTCAACTTAATGGGGGAATCAGATTCAACTGGCAAACTGGAGCAGCTGTAACCCATTTTTGATCAACTGTTTGATTCAAATCCGTTAAATCAGTCAGTTTTGTCAAAGGTATTTGGGCTTTCTGCGCTTTCCTACTTGGCCAAATAATCCCTGGCATTATGGAACTTACTGTGACATTACCCTCCGCTTTAGCCCGGGGCACAATACCACCATCTGGAAGATGGGACAAGGAGAAGTTTTTGTGGACAGGGGAAAGTTTCATCCCGGCTAAGGTAAGCTCAGGGTGACCAATGGCAGTTGGGTTGCAATCACAGAGCTCCTGAATAAGGTCTAGAGAGTTAGAGCAATCATAGTGGGGAACCCATGGGTTTTCAGAATCAGGATAACCCTTCCATGACACCAAATACTATAGACGGTGTCAATTCTTACAAGAAGCCAAAACACAATTTAACTCATACTCAGGTCCTCCTTTCACAAGAATGGGTTGGGAAGAAGGGATCTCAGTACCCTTAAAAGGAGTAAGTAAGCATTTGTGGAAGGTGAGGAAAATCTTAAAAGCTGGGGGTAAATATAATTGATATGTGGAGGGATCAATTTGACATTTAACTTTGAAGGGACCCACTTGCTTGGGGCCTAATTTGCGGCAAGGGATCTTCAGTTTCATATTGCAAGCATCCACCATGACCAGACAACCTGGCCAGTAAGTTGGACCTTCCTGGTACTTGCAATCTGCGTATTCCTTGTAATTTATCACGGCAGCAGCAAGAGTAACCTGAAGCTCCTGATGAACCCACTTTAATGCAGCAGCTTGATCAGTTGCAGTTTCTACATTGTTAACCAAGAAAGGACCCATGTTAGATGAGGGATTGTAACCTACATTGGCATAGAATGGCAAAACCTGAATTGACGTGTGTGGGGTGTTATTATATGTGAACTCTGCCAAGGGTAGGTTAGCACACCAGTTGTCTTGTTGCACATTAGTGTAGCAGTGCAGGTAGACCTCCAAACTTTGGTTTACCCTCTCTGTTTGTTCATCAGATTGGGGGGGTTGAAAAGCTGTAGAACGGCACAATTTGATACTAAGAACTTCAGTAAAAGCTTTTTAGAACTGAGCAATAAATTGGGGCCCGCAGTCACTTACAATCTCCATCAGAATGCCATGCAGGGAGAAGATTCTATTCATAAAAGCCTAACTGTCTCCACCAAAGTAATTGTGGTTGAGCAGGGAACAAAGTGTGTCATTTTTTAAAGCAATCAACCACTACCATGATTGCATTAAACCTGTTAGAATTTGGAAGCTCTCTATATAATCCACTGATACTGACGTCCAGGGCCCTGCAGCTGGTTATAAGGGAACCAACAAACCAGTAGTCTTGTTCCTGCTTGCCTTAGACCAAACAAATATAAGCATCCACAAACATAAGCCACCACCTGCACCGTTAAACCTTTCCATGAAAACTGTCAGCAGATGAGCTCTACTGTTTTGTTTTTCCCTGGGTAGCCTGCCGTAGGACAGGTGTGATAAGCCTCCATGATTTTGTCCTGAATAGTTCCTTCTGGAACCCGCAAGCATCCTTGATGATATAGAATTGATCCTATATTGTGACAAACCTTTGGCTGGCCAACAAGATGTGCACATGCTAGTTCCAATAACCTATTGTAACCTTTGGACAGAGGCTACAAAAACTTAATCTTGGAATATAAGTCTAGGTCTGCGCCCTCGGTTAAGGACATGATGGCCAGCGTAACAGGTGGAGGTAATACAAAAGGAATCACCCCCTTTTCTGGAATCATAGTATGTGTGTTAAACTTGGCGTCTATAATAGCATTTGGGAGATGGGAAGGGTTTCTGTCAGCACATTGGCCAAGTGATGATCAGATCCCTTAATGAACTCCTAGCGGAACTTGTATCTTGTCAGATCACTGTGCCATCTGGATTGGCAACCTGACAAAGCCCTGGGTTGACAATAGTACAGGAGAGCTTTATGATCGGTCTTTACTACAAAAAAATGATACACCAACATGAGATGGTGATGCCAGTGCTTTAAAAATTCCACAACTGCCAACAATTCCTACCGTAAATTGTGTAATTGCGTTCACAAGCCTCCATCTTCCGGGAGAAATATCCTACAGGTCTCTCAATCCCATTGCCAGAAGTCTGCAACAACACACAAGCCACAGAATATTTAGAGGCATCTGTGGAAACCACAAAAGGAAGCTCAGGATCCACATGTATCAACACAGGTGAAGACAACAAAAGGGCTTTGACTGCTGCAAATGCATTTGCGCACTCAGGTGTCCAGAACAAAGTTGTCTTCCCACTTGCTAAATACAAGGGGGAAGCCAGCTGTGACAAGTGAGGGGTAAATTTCTTCAAGAACGCACAAGTACCCAAGAAACTACAAAGTTGGGATCTTGTCATAGGCGTAAAATACTCTCAAGCTGCTGCTTCCTTGTCAGGGGCAATAGTGTGGTCATCCTAAAAGATAATATCACCCAGGAAGAAAACCTTACGTTTAAAGAATTCACACTTACTCCATTTGATGATTGAATTAGCCTGGAGGATGTGTTCTATAACTGCTGACAGGTGGGTCTTATGTGACTCCTCATCCAGATAGAACACCAAGATGTTGTCCATATACAAAATGGCACATACACCCAGGAGGTCCCCCAAGACCAAATCAATTAACCGCTGAAAGCAAGCCGGAGCATTCTTCAATCCAAAAGGCATTACGCAGAACTGGAAAATACCCTTCTTAGTTCTGAATGCTGTTAACAATTCCATTCCTTCTACAATCCTGATTTGATTGAATGCATTCAACAGATCCAGTTTTGAGAATAACTTGGCCTTCTCAACACACCTGGAGATCTGTGCTTTGAGAGGTAAAGGATAAGGATCCGGAATTGTAATGTTGTTTGGATTCCTGTAGTCAACACAAGGACAAAGGAACCCATCAGACTTCTTAACAAACAATAACAGAGAGCAGATTGACAAAGCCCTCTTAAAAATGTAGCCTTTTGCCAACATGTCATGAGTCCACTCTTCCAAACATGCATATTCTTTCAAGGTTAAAGGGTAAATAGGAGACGTAATTCTGATCAGATCAACGGTAACCTTAAAGTCAAAGATGAACTGAGTGTGCTTGGGAAGGACCTCACCCCTAGTGGCATCAAATGCTGTGTACCAGGTTTGAAGAAATGCTGGTAAATACAAACTCACAGGGACAGGGACAGGAACTAATTGAATGGTCTAAGAAGATTGCTCTAATTCAGACATACCTAACAACGGAATACAAATAGATATACCCAAATAGTGTTCCACTTGTAAATCATTTTCTTTCAGCAAGGTCAATACATTATGATCTCTCTACCAGCCCACTCCTAAGATAATAGGATACATAAGAGTAGAACATATGGAGAACCTTGCAGTAAAAGATTGATCCACAACTACAAATGTCACTGGCTTCTTAAGCTGGAAAGAGAGAAACATTTGATAGTTTCCACCCCTAACCAGAATTCCAGGATGATACTTGAGTTGCAACAAATCTGTAGTCTTGACACTCATGAAGTTCTTGGACACACTGGTATCTAACAAAATGGCTGACCAATAGATAGTTTGGCCATTATTGATGCTACCATAAAACAAGAAGTAAATAGAAGTAGATTTATTTGCCGCAAATGTTGCAATCTCAGCAGGATCTTGCTTCTCTTCAGTGGTACAGACAGCAGCTAAAGAGGCAAGGTGATCCTGAAATATTGTTCAATCATTTCTTGGACGGCTTCAGGAAGGACAGGACAATCACAATTGATGGGAACAGAAGGCAACTCTTTAGACTTGACTGCCAAAGACTTTGCAGCACAACATACTGGAGCATAACCAACAAAATCTCAGTGGGTGCCACCACTGGTATTTTGTCTACCTTGGCAGGTTTGTTCAAGATAGCCAATTTCAACTGAGAAGAAACATGAGGGGAGTGATCACAACTCTGACCGGACAAAGCCATCACAGAAAAATTACCAGAAAACCAGGAGCAAGCAGCAGGTTTGGCTTCAATTTCCATAACATCTTGTTTGAAAGTCAATAAATTTAGACCAGAGAAAGAATTTGGCTTACCAGGGCCTCAGTTGTGGTTAACAGGGAATCCCAAACTGCCAGATCCTGGGCAATATGATCA
Organism: Entomophthora muscae; assembly: GCA_014839935.2. Taxonomy (NCBI): domain Eukaryota; kingdom Fungi; phylum Entomophthoromycota; class Entomophthoromycetes; order Entomophthorales; family Entomophthoraceae; genus Entomophthora; species Entomophthora muscae. The sequence goes on along the minus strand of QTSX02002659.1, from coordinate 4,834 downwards.
ACTGCTAACCACAACGCTGAGAGCTTATTAACTTTGGGAACATTGATTGTACAGCAGTAGGCAAATAACTTAGGAAGGAATATCAAGAGCAGAGTAGTACCCAGCTGGAAGGCGTACAATTTACAATAAACTTTGAGCTCCTCAAAATATACACACAGATTTTTAATAAAGGGTACAGAGATGCACTTTCAGTTAAAGCACATGGATTGCGCTCCATCACAGAGAACAACCATTCACAAGCATCCTCTGAACCCTTTGGTATCACATGGTAAACTTGCAATTTGTGACTAAGGCTAGAGCCATAATAGATTGATAAGGCTGAAAAAACTTCACACAAAATTTCATCAGTGGGTGGAGCAGGAAAATAATCTGGAGGCCAAAATATCATGGCGCGGAGGAAATAGGAAACAGAAGATCCAGTCTCAACAACTGCAACCAGAGATGGAAACCACAAATTAAGGAAAAGTCCAAACTGAAAACTCAAGAAAGAACTGATGCAAATAAACATGGTGAACGCATATATCTCAACGGAGCAGGAGAAAAGAAACACAAACTCATGACAAACTGCTTCCAAAAACTCAGACGTCAAAGAGTTGAGTAATGTAACAGAAATCACGGGATAATAAGAAGCTGTCTCCATGTGGTGAGGAATCATCCACCAAATCCACATAGAGTTAATGATTAACCACCAACACAGCTTCAAATACTGTTTTGTGAAATTTACAAATGAGATACTAGGGTTAATTAAGATAATTAACCCCAACTAGAAAAGCCCTAGATAAATGGCCTGTGATAGAATTGGAGTGTCTTCAGCATAAAATTAAGGACATTGAGATAGCACATGAGTTTCAGCTTTGATGGGAGTAGGAACAGCTCCAAGATTGACAGGCATTGAATTAACGTTGGATGGCAACAACAACAAAGTGCCAACAGCAGGCCCCATCATCCTGTAATAATCTGTCTAAGGATTAAATTGTGGGGAATGTAGCCCAAAAGTCCAACTATGGGATGCATTTTCAAAAGTAAAGTTAGACCAGGGAATATGTGATTTTTATTTGAGTAATTTTGGGAGGACTCAACTCTTAAGAGTTGAAACAGTGAAAATTATTCAATATATATCAAAAATTGACTAAGCAACACTGCCTGGATCCTGGGCTCCTATTCCTTCCACATTTTCAAGTGAGTATCTAGTCCAGGTTGCAAATAACCCTTGAGTGACTAACTTCTGACAACCATTCTGATTAACAAGTTCATATCTGGTGACCCTTAAATTACGTTGATTTATCAACATCAACTTACGGGGGGGATTGTATTTGACCAGCAATCTGGAGCAGCTGTAACCCATTTTTATCAACTGTTTGATTCAAATCTGTTAAATCAGTCATTTTTTTTAAAGGTTTTTGGGCTTTCTGCACTTTCCTACTTGGCCAAATAATCCCAAGCATTATGTAACTTACCGTGACACTTTCCATCCTTATCACAGAAGCTCTTGATCCTCTCTGGCTAAAATCCAGGAACATCTTTTTTAGCTTGTCTTTTGGTTGACTTTCCCTTTATTTAGTTGCTGTTAGTGTTAGTATTTGGGTATTATTGGGAGGTATTTTAGTTATTTTGGTTGTCATCTTCATTTAAAAATATTTTCTATCATCTTTTGGTGTTTTATTGTAGGCTTCTTGGGCAGGCTTCTTTGTAATATCTTCCTTCTTCTTCTTTCTTCCTTTGACTTGAGACATTTGATGGGAATATTATCCCCTGCACTGTTATATAAGAGCTTATTGGTGGAGCTGGTGGTGGTTTTTTTAATGCCCTCATCCAAAAGATTGAGTGGCTTCTTTGTTTTTGGCACTAGCTTCCTTAGCCCTGTTGGCCGGCTTGAACTGTTTTTGTGAGGCATGTCTTAATAAAAACTATTGGTTTGAATCTAAGGGGTTTTAAAAAGTTGATCTTCAAAAACTGTATTTTTTAGCTGCTTTGCTTTTATTTGCCGTGTTTCAACTGTCCCAGATCCACCTATAAAAGTAATGATATTCCTTGTTAGCTTAAAAAGGGTTTTTTTGAAGATGATGTTGATTGACAATTTCCGGAGTATATTGTAAGTTATTTTGAAAAATTCTAGAGGGGGTTTAGGAGGATCTCTGGAATAGAATTCTGGGGGGGTTAATATTGGGTTGGCCTTGTGTTTAATTAGTTAAGCTTTATAAAGCTTATTCAGGTCTGAAATGAAGTTGCTAATATTTATTTTGGTCCAAAAGCTTGCTGGGGGCCGAGAACTGGTCTTATACTTAACTAGTCTTAAACCCTTAGCTGGCTAAGGGGTTTGAGGCTCAGAGCGGTTGATCCCTATTACCTGATGGGAAAACTGCTCAGGAAAAGCTGAAAGCTTTAAGTTGGTGCCAAAAAAGATGGTGTTTGGACCCTATTAATCAAGGTTTGATGAATGAAGTTAATGGTTAATTTCAATGCACTACTATGATCAACATGATAAAATAAGCTTTAACTTGTTATAATTTAATGTAAAAAAGCTTTATTTTTTAAAATTGAATTTTAAATAAGTGTTAAAATTAAAAATTAAAAATCAAGGATATATATTTTTTGTTAATGTGAATTAGAGGGAAGGTTGAATTTATTAGGGATGACAGAAGTCTGCCAGGTTTTAATTGGTAACAGGTTGTATTTCCATATGAAAATATTAAGTAAAACGATTTAAATTTGTCCAGATGACAGAAAATGGCAAGTGTAATTTTAAAAGTGGTGATTAGCTCAAGTTAAGCTTTGCTAAATCCAAGCCAACCAAAAGAGAAACAAAACAGAACCATTGTTTAAAAATGAGCCCCATCAACCAATTCTCCATCAAATAATGGAGAGCTGGGTGCCAAAACAAGAATCAACAGAACATCTGCCTGGTCCATATTTCTCATGCAAACCATTTATGTGGGAGAATAAAGGAAGTTGCTGATGGCATAACAAGAGGCTAGGTGGATACCCTAATATAAATTTGTAATTTCCGCTTTTCAAAACTATAGCCTTCAAAAAAGACCAACATTTAAATAAATCTGAGAAATCTTCTGAAGCTTAGCATATATTTATTTTTGATCACCTCTAAACAGCTAGGTACCTTTTGACCCCAGCTGTATAAGCTAGTTTTTGAGATGTTCAAGGTTTACTCTTTGGTCCAGTTGTGGTGGCTTTGCTATGGGGTTTGTATTTTAAACTAAAGATATGTGAATTCCCCATGTTTTTGAGTTACAGCATCTCAAGTACAGCATATTAAGTATGTCATTTTGGCTGCAAGGTTTCATGCAAAATTCAAATTTTTGCTTGCTTGCGCTACTGATAAAAGATTTATTTCTACCTAGGAAAGCTCAGAAAATTTGATAGTGTATAGCTACAAGTTTTCTCTATGATCCCATGTCAAAATATGCACTACCCTCTTATAGAAAAGATATTACCATTTTTCCTTTGAAAGCTTCCCCAAAATTGCCCATATTTTGATATCAATTCACCCTCAGATGCCCCCAGAGTCCATCAACAAAGCTGCATCCAAGGCCTCCACGGGCAAAACCATCCAGTCCAATGCCAAAAAGGCCCAGGATACCCCCAAGAAGCAGCCATCTGAGTCCAAAGCACCTGCCAAGGCACCTACACCCTCAGCAGAGCCTGAGGAGACTAGCTTCACCCCTTTCCACTATCCCTTTATTTAATCCTCCTTAGGCCCCAAGAGAAGCTTTTTGGCTTCAACTATCACGCTGATCTCACATCTGAACCTAGAGAGGACCAAGAACAACAAACCAGCCAGAAGCTCCTGCAGATGTCAAAACCAAGGTATAGGGCATCAACACTTCCCATAACATCTGCAACCAAAGCGGTGCCTCAATTATACCCACCCAGTTCCCTGCAAGCTACCTGACTGTTCCCAAGAAAGGTAGTACCATTTTTTTGCAAGGGGTACAGCTTCAACTGCAATGTGGGAATAAGGTGATCCATCAACACTGCGTCAAAAGCGGTAACTGTGACGGAAATCACTGGATAATATGAAGCCATTTTCTAAATGATGGGGAATTATCACCCAAATCCACATAGGATTGATGATTAACCACCAACGCGGCTTTAAATATCTTTTTATGAAATTTCAAATTGAAACTCTAGGATTAAGTAGAAAAATCAATCCTAACCAGAGTAAACCAAGATAAATGACCTGGGAAAGCATCAATGCATCTTCAGTGTATAATTCTGGGCATTGAGAAGTGACACAATTTTCATTTTCCAGAATGGGGGAGGAGCTACAAAATTGGCTGGCATGAAATTAACATTTTGCGGCGCCAACAACAAAGTTCCAGATGCTGGGCCCCATCTTCCTGAAATGATTCTGTTCAGAATCAGATTGTACAGGATATACTGCAACAACCTGAGCACAGGATGCATTTTTAAAATTTAAAATTAGAAATTGGAATAATTGATTTTTATTGAGTAAATTTAGAAGGACTCAACCCTTAGAGTTGAAACAGGGAAAATTATTCAATATATATCAGAAAAATTGACTAAGCAATACCACCTGAGTCTTGATCTCCTATTCCTTTGGCATCTTCAAGTAATTATCTAGTCCAGGTTGCAAAGGATCCTTGTGTGACCAGTTTCTGACAACCATGCTGATTAATGAGCTTATATCAGGTGACCCTCATATTACGTCAATTTATCAATGTCAGTTTACAAGGGGGAGCTGGTTTCAGCTGGCATACTGGAGCAGCTGTGACCCATTTTCAATCAACTGTTTGGTTTAAATCTGTTAACTTGGTCAACTTTGATATAGGGTTTCTGGCCTTCTGTGCCTTCTTAC
>QTSX02002658.1:0-12482 GCA_014839935.2 Entomophthora muscae | reverse complement strand
GTTTTAAGTAGAGAGTATTTAATTTCAGTTGAGTAATTACTCATCTCTTTTTCTATATCTTTATAAATTTTTTCAGGCACTTTTTTTGTAAACTGGCTTGTTTCAAAAGAATTTTCCAGCAATTTTTTAATTATTTTTTTAGTTATTTCTTTTTTTAATGAATAGTTATTATTTTTTTGGCTTTTTTTGTTTAAGCTTACATTTTTATTTTTATTTATTTTTCTTGAGTATTCAAACTCACTTTTGGTTATATTAAACCCCATATCATTAAGCTCTTTTAAAGAGTAACTGGAAGTAACCAGAGATCGCAAGGCTGGGAGATGTTTTTGGGGAGAAGATTTCATGAGATCCTTTAAGTTTTCAATGAACTCATTGCCTTTTTGATTTTGAATAGTTGGCAGGAACTGAGCTTTCCCAAATTCAGTTTGAGTAAGGAAGTGCTTGATGAAATTATCAAGATCATCACCAGCAATAAAGAGGAATGCCTTTTTTAACATTGCAATTCTCTCTCTTTTTGTTGAAGCTCCCAAGGAAAAAAAGGGTAGCATGGAAGAAGTAAATTTAACTGAGGACATGGTAGTATTTTGAATCTGTAATTAGGTCAGATCTTTGATGTGTGCCTTAATGATGGAGTAGTTATGATCAGAATGTGGTCTTTGAATTGGGTTATTTGGATTAGAAGCTTTGTGGTACTTTAGCTCTTATATACCAAGCTAAATGACACCATTCTGAAAGAAATGGTGTGATAGCTTTTATTATAGTTTGAACTTGAATTTATGTTTGCAGAAATTAATTAAATACCCAGTTTTCATGCACAAGTGATATATGTGAAGCAGCTAAGCATTATTATTACATCATATCCTCTTTGTAATCAATGCAAATCAATTAAAATGATGTATTCAGTTAATTGTAACTCTTCCGCATATTTTTAAAATGATAAAATATTAAAGAATTCCATTTAATGAATGCTCAATTTGAGGTTCGAAGCTCACTTGAACCTTAAAATCAATCTAAACAGTGATAAAAACATCCTAACTTCAAACTATCATAAAATCCTAGAGAATTGAGCTTTTTAAATAAAATAAAATGCGAAAATAAAGCTCTCAATCTTATCTTTAATTTCGTCAAATAAAAAACATCTGTTGTGTATTCAAAAAAAGTATTTATTAGCTTTGAAGTAATCTACTTTATATCATTAGATATAATCATATAATAAAATCTGGATTATGCTCTTTTAAATTACTTTTGCTTTAATATTGAGCATAGTATACATATTAAAATTTTTACACCAATAGAAAGATAAGATTCTTAGCTTCATTTTGATAGTTTACAGTGTGAAAAAATATTAATTTTTCATTGAGTTATTAATGTTTTAAATATAAATTGTGTAATTAGTTACTTTTTCAAAATCGAACTGTGTTATGCTGCGACTTGAGCAGCATGTGCATTAGAAAATGGCCTAATCTCTAAAATAATGACCCATATGTACACCAAAAGCCAACTCACACCATTTTGTTTGTGAATCCATTTTTTCTGGATTTCATTTTGAATGGGTTTGTTTTGCGTGTGAGTCCTTCTTTGCTGTGTTGACCCATTTTGCCTATTACCGCCAAAAGTCCCTGTTAACAGAGTGTATATTTTAACATGGTAGTTGGATTTTGTTTAAATCTGAAATGATTTTTTTTAAATCTGAGTTCATTTTGCTTGTTGCCATAGCTTTTAAAACTACTGTATCTAGCAGTTTTCAAATCTATGGTGCTAAGAAAAAAATAATTCATCTATAACTGGAATAAACTCAGATGCAAACAAAATTAAAACAAATCAATTTATATTGATTAATAATAGATTTAGTTTCACTTCTATTTTGGTCTGGGATGTGCTGATTTTGGTTGCATTTGAGTTAATCTTCTTTACAAATGAGTCATTTTTGCTTATAGATGGGTTTTTTACTTAGCACCTTATCTGTGAAAACTAATTTAGCTTACTTTTTTATTAATTTATAAAGGCTGCCATTCAGATATATAGCACAAAACAGCTTTTATAATCTTCAGGTCTTAAGACAAGAGCTCCTGACTGCCACGTAAAACAATAACTGATTCTCTAAAAAAGTGAAATTTGCTATACTTTTAATGTGATTAAAAAGTTATCAATTTTTTGACTTAAATCATTTACATCAAAGATATTCATCTTCTAAAAGCAAAAAAAATCATCAGGACTTAAGAAGATGAAAATACCAGTTAACAAATTTGGATGCAGCTCACAACATTAAAAATGTATATCTATTATTTAGATCCTTTTTAAATTCTAAAAAATAAGATAACCATTGGTTCTAAAAACAATTATTTGTTGAAACAACAGGATTGACCTCCCAGAAAGGTTCCGACTAAGCAGGTTTGTGACCTGCAATCTGACTTCCCAGTGACCTGTAGCCAAATGCAGAAGTCAACTCAAATTTCCAGAAACAGCAACATGAGCAAATGATAATCCCATAAAGTGGATGCCTCAATTTAGCGCTTGATCCATTACCAGGATCAAGTCACCCCCTTCTGCCATCAAACCAAGTGATCATCATAATCATGTTCCTGCTATCCATAATTCACTTGAACTATATAATTCATATCTCTCAATAAAGATATCCATCTAGCTTCTAATCATTTCCCCCCCTTGTAACTCTGATAAAACATCACAGTTATGATGTTTGTAGACAGGTAAGTTATCTATCCTACCTTACTTTTCAATATTCATCCTGTTATCTTTACCTGCCACAGTCAACAAATATACAAAAGAATTATGTCCAGGCTCCCCGTGGACTGGACGCCCTACACACCAGGAACTGAAATATCATAAGGGTACATACTGTACCAGAGCATGGTAATGCTGGTCCCTGCCTTCAATTACCTATCATTACAGGGGTTCTTAATGGCTTATGCTGCCACACCTTGAGTGACAGATGAGAGCATCATGCCTGCCCACATAGCCTAGTATCTTCACAGTGCCACCCTGGAATCATTATCAGGGGGAAATGGCAACAACATCACTGCATGGATCCAGCCCACACAAAACAAACTGGCACAAATGAAATATCCCACACACTTTTGGATTTCAGAGATATCCATTTGACTCACACACAACTTGGGCACCAGGTGTAACAAATGGCATGAAGATCACACCAAGAAAGACAGTGACACCTTCAAGCAGGACTTCCTGGCAAAATTTGTGCTAAAGGACATTGCCCTCATGATCATACGCCAATTAAAGTACCTGACCCAAACAGGCACAGTAAAGCAGCTCACTTGGGCATACAAGTAGCTCTGCCTATGTGCCCCTCAGACATGGCCTTTGACATCCCAGATACGCATCTCATGTACTAAGACACCCTCAAGCCTCATTTAATGAGATAAATCAACTTATACCAAGTAACCAACTTCAAAGTCTGTACTATAAGGCAGAGAAGGCGTAAAAAAACTTCCAACACACTCCATAAGGCACAGACTGGGGAAAGAGAGATGTCTAAGAACTCTAATCCCCCAGGATGCTCTAGTTGCCCTCCGCCTGGCAACAGCAATAACAATACTCCACATACATTCAATGGCTATAAAAAAACAATGACTAGTCCAATTGTACCCATTTCAAAGTTACTACCACCCAGGGCAAACAGGACAAGGGAAAAGCCAGGAAGAGCAATAAGCAAGCCAAGCTCTCCCTGCCAAGCTTCTGCCTCACCCAACAACAAGTACCGCCCCAAAGATGTGGACCAATGCCTAATGATCCAGGTCCCCTCAGGAGATCTAGTACTCTACACCATCACCATACATCCCAACAAACTGATGTCCTACCCTTTCTGCTTCAAATTTATATAGGCTCAGCTCTCTTGGACTCGGGCACAGACCACACCCTTGTCAATTGCAACTTTGTTAACAAGTTCAAGTTAGCCACTAATTCTTTTTGGATTAAGAACGTGGCTTTAGTTGATCAAATATCACATTGCTGTGACACAGGAAACTGCCCCTTTTCTATCACGCTAGAGGACTTTGACTCAACCATCCAAGGACCTGTCATTGATTTTCCCTGATTTGACATGGTAATTGGCCTAGACTGGCTGAGAAAAAACAACCCTCATGTGGACTGGGCCACCTCAGTGTCAATCATCAAAAAAGAAGGAGTCAACCACCAAATCTACCCAGATACTGTGGATCAACTTCTTTGAGATCACATCTTTTTACACATTACAGAGGATCAATAGAAAAAGGACAACCTCAAGGCAATTTTTTGAGACTCCTATCAGTAAAATGGCATAAACTTCAAGGACTACCAAGACAATGTCACCCCCAGGATTAGTAAATTGTAGCCTGACACCTGGAGATCTTCAAAGAGGAACTGCCAGGGCTACCACCTGAGAAACCCATACAACACTTGTTACAACTCCAGGGAGCAGTGCCCAAGGCACAACCTATATACCAAATCTTCCCAAAAAATGAGACACTCTGCGCTTACCTCAAGGAGGCCTTGGAGAAGGGACTCATCCAACCTTCACAATTGTCCTTTGGAGCCGTGGTGTTCTTTGTGGCTAAGAAGGACAGCTCTCTCAGGCTAGTTACCAACTACTGTGCGTTGAAAAAAGTCATCATTAAGAATTATTTCCCTCTTCTGATTATTGATGATATCTTTGATGCTTTGGGTGGGGCAACCATATTATCAAAGATTGACCTGACTGCAGGGTATAACCAAATTTGTATCAAAGAAGAAGACTTTCCTAAGACTGCCTTTCAAACCAAGTACGGCTCATACAAGTGTGTTGTACTCCATTTTAAAATGACAAACACACCATCAACCTTTGCCACCTTCATGAATGAGGTTTTTGCATCCCATATTGGCAAGCACACACTTATGTACCTGGAAAATATCATTGTCTACAGTCCCTCTGTTGAGCAACACCACAAGGACTTAGAAGCAGTCTTTGCAACCTTATCTTGACACAAACTTCTTGCAAACCCATCTAAGTGCCAATTTTATTGCAAAAAGCCTCTCTTTTCTTGGACATGTGATGTCAAAGGAGGGCATCAAACCAGATGCCAAAAAGATCCAAGCTATATGAAAAATGCTGCCAACAAAAGACAAAAGCAAACTCCAAACTTTCTTAGTAATGATAGCTTATGGTTGATGTTTCATTCCAGACTGTGGCATCCTTATAACACCACTGTCTGCCATTACAGGCGCCAAGTCAAAGTTTGTATGGAATCCTCAATGTAGTATCTGTTTACATTGCTTGAAAGATAAACTGACATCTTCTCCTATACTTCAATACCTGAAAAAGGAAGGCAACTACAAGATGGAGACCAACGCCTCAGACGCTTCTATTGGAGGGGTACTATTCATAAAAAACAGATTCAGGCAACTACCTGGCAGTGGCTTACAAGTCACACAAACTCACATATGGCAAGTGGCACTACCCCATCCATGTAAGGAGTTACAGAAAATTGTACATTGCTTAGTCAAATGGCGTTATTACCTGGAGCAACAAGAAGCATTCACTGCCCTAACTGACCATAAGTCCCTTATATATTTCAAGACACAGGCTAAACTGTCCAGGCGCCAAGCCTGATAGATAGTGTTCCTAGAAAAATTCAACATTATCATTCAAATAAACCTGGGCCAGAACTGGTCATGCCTGACGCCCTCTTGTGCCTATATGTAAGGGCTTCTAGAGGCAAAAATGGCCTGGATCCAGACTGGCCCCTTCTGGTGCTTTTGCTAAAGACAAAGGTTTTACTCCAGGCATCAAAAAAAGCCAGATATATGGTTGTCAACAAAAAACACTTGTTTGCAGACATTTAGAGAAAGCTTCATGCAAAATGACTGATGGGGTAACTATTTCATACATTTCCATTCATCAAAGAGTTGACACTATCTTGTGCTATCATCAAGACTTAGGCCACACAAAGAGCCAAAAACCCTAAAAGCTTCTGAAGCACAAAGCCTGACAGACAACTCTGCATAGTGCATACAGAAGGTCCTTGAGCAGTGTGAAGTATGTTAAAAGTTTGCAAAAAGCAACACCCCTCCAAAATCTGTGTTACCCATCCAGATCCAGCTACCCTTTAAGGTTTTGGCTCTCAATAAGGTATACCCAATGCCATGGAAACACAATGACAAAAATATCATTACCAATATTGAATTTTCTGTCTTCTGGCCAGTGGTGCAAGCTATCAAGACGCACACCACAATGATGGGCAAAAATTCATTGGCAAAAAGATTATCAGTAAATTTGGAAAGCTAAAACTATTGATTTCCAACAGATGCAAGGAGTTGACCTCTGAAATACAAACTTTCACCTCACCCAGAAGAGAGTTAAACACACAGTAACTACACCATACCACCCTCAGGATAATGGCAGAGTAGAGCGGCTGAATGGGAGCCTTGTGCAAGCCCTTGCCAAACTCACCGCTGGGAGACCTGTGAAGTGGCACAAACAATTGGTAACTGAACTTTTTGTGTATTGTACTTGGGTGAACAGATCCACTGGAAAAAGTCCCTTTGAACTTGTTTACAGAATACAGCCAAAAGGTGTTCAAGCCCTTACTGGGCCCAAGTTGGAAATTCCCAAAAAAAATACTGTCCTGTTTCAATCCCCAAGTACTCCATGCCAACAGTGACCAAAAGAAAAAGGAAGAGAAACACCATCAAAACATTTTTGTCCCCATCCAAGAAAGGCACAAAGTTGGTGAAAAAAGTATGGGTGATGAACACAGACAAGATTAATCTCAAGCCTGAGAAAGAGAGCCCTGTCATTGTGTTGAAGGTAAATGGCAACAACACTTACCTAGTACAAAGACTGTACAAGCAGAATTAAGACAAGGTTCTACACCATGACCGGCTATGGCCCTGCAAAGCCTGCCAGAAACAGTGTGAGACTGTCCTCCCCGCAACCAAACTGTTATAAATTGCACCATCAATGCTATTTTGATATGGCCTTCAATAATGATAAATGCAAAGGTTTGACTGGTTTCACTTTCAAGTTTGGGTATTCATTGCCTTCCGTAAATGTATCTGTACCAATATCCACCCATTCCAGAATACCATACCTTCCCTTTTCTGATCCTGGTATGACCTCACCCCAACGTGACCCCCTTGACCACTCTGTCTATCTAATGAGTGATCACTTTCCCTTGTCTACTATTTAAGTAGAATAAATTCTCCTAATAAAGACAATTTTTTCACATTTGTGTTGGCTTTAATATTCTTCAAGGTTCCCATAATCTATCCAGATTATGCCCAATTTCTACAATTGCCTTTGGAACAACTATTTGCCAACTGATGCTGCTGATATAACTCACAACTACTATTGCCAGTTGTAATCCCTATACAAAACTGTGGCAGCTAACTTGAGTTGATCATCAATATTCCATATTCTTGATTCAAAAGTTCAGTTGGCTATCATCTCACAAATGCCTATATAATATTCAATTGACTTAAGTAATAAATTAGAGACTATTTATTTTAAACTAAATACTGTTATTTCTTCCTTTAACTTATGTATAAATTTCTTGAGTAACTGCCTTTGCAGAAATTGCAGACCTTGGGTCTGTACAACCTATGATAACTTTTGTAAGCTATAAACATATGCTGAGCTCATGTTTTCAGCACTGTTAATATAGAGACACCTAAGACCCATAAGTCTTCTGTATGCCACTTATTGATTATGAATCCTCTCTTCCCCTTCCCTTTATCCATTTTCTGTCCAGTTAAAACCAATTAACATACACCCATTCTTCCGCCAACCCTGTTCTGACTCCATTGTCTTGTCACCGACTGACAACTGAATCCTTCCCAAAGTATATATTATCTATCTGGTATCCAACTGAATACTAATACACTCACTCTGTATCCTGTCCTGTCACTCTGTTGCCAACCAACACATGAACCTCTTCTGATGTTATTAATACTATTATCTTCAATTATTAAAAAATAGTTGGCAACTCCTCAGTTTTATGCTGAAAAGGCATATTCTGTTGTACTCCATCTTGCCTGATACTCATATCTAAATACTGTTACCAACAACCTGTTAGAGCAGTCATCACACCTCCCTAATCATCCAGCCAAGTGATTGTTCATAATCATGTTCCTGATATCTATAATTCATTCATACTATATAAGCAATATCTTCTAAACAAAGAGTATATCTGGCTTCTAATCATTTAACCTGTGCAACTTTTCTTAAAAAGCACAGTTACAACAGCAAAAAGCCACCTTGTTGCATAATTGATGAGGATGATAACAAAATGCTATCCCTTGTTATCATTTGAAATGTGTTCTACAATGCCCATCCCATACCTCCAAATGATTAGGCTATGAAGTACCATATTGGGCCTGCCTTTGAAAGAGGAGGAGATGGAAGAGCACTGCCACATTTTAGGGATGTCACAAACCAGCATCAATTATGTATGTTAGTAAGGGCAACAAGGGACAGTACCCTAGCTTCTTTGAGAAAAGATGGGTTGAAGAGAATTTTTAAAGCTCTCCCTAAACCAGGAAAAATAAAGAATATAACTAACATTGGCTGGGTAGTTTGGAACACCTTGATAGCTCCCAGGGTGGCTGATAGATCTCACCATAACCCAGGGTGTAGCTGGATCTGATACCCCTCAGCTGAGAGAACCCAGGTAAAAGTTGGTTGGAGATGAAGAAAGGCCCAGATTGTGACGGATTTGATTTGGGGGGGGTCAAGAAACTTCCACCACCCAACAAGATAGCATAAAGGCAAATCTGAGGGAATCTTCATTTGATCTTGAAGAGTTGAAACTCCCCAAAGTCATGATTCAAATTCCTTGGGAATGAAAATTCCCGGCATGAAGATCTTAACCCAGGCTTGGGAGGGACTTTAGGCTGGGTGTAACTATCAAAAATTATGAGCTGTTTATGGACTTGTTTACCCTTCCATTGTTTTTGGCCACAACTAGCAATCCTTGAGATATCTTTACAATTTTCTTTATGAAGACAAGTTCTAAAACTTTACAATGATAAAGGCTAGTGTTGATCTTTGTGTTTCTGGATCATACATACAAGGTCCCTAGGTAACATACAGTGAGCAGGGCTTAACCTTATTTGGAGAGAAGCTTGTCCTTGAAGACCTTCCCTTGGGTATCAGTGTGGTACTTTGGATTAGAAGCCCTCTAAGTACTCATCATCTTGTTTTTGGTGAGGTGGAAGAACTTCAAGTTTCAGGATAGCAGCGATTTCTTGTAAAGTTAGTTTGGTAAAAAATAAAATCCTTATTTTCCTTTATTGATTAGTAAGGTAAAAAGCATTTAAACACGATTTTATTGCGTTTTTAGGGATGTGCATCCTTTTAGATGTTTTATGCTTAAGATCAAGTAAAATCATGGGAGTTAGCTATGCCTTCGACCATAGTACTTGTACTAAAACAGAGATTTAAATATGTAAATTATATATTTATAAATATTTTTGTTTATTCAGAAATGTGTAGGTTTGTGGCAACACAACTCACCAAGGTGTTCTGCTGGAGAATTTTACAAACTACAAATTCTTTTAATCTTTTTGAAAAAGGGGATTGGAATTAGGAGTAGGAAGTAGGATTTGTCTGGTAACTTACCAGTTGAACGCATATATAGTAAGCTTCAGTTGCTATAAACTGTTGTAGTTATTTGATTTGGAAGGGGGAAATCATTTTTGATAAGCTTGTAATGAAGATTGTGAACGATTTAATTTTGAATTCACTTGAAGCAGATTAATTGGTTTTATTTATGCTTTGAAATTTTGTAAACTTTTAGTTTTCTTAAGATCTTAGCTGATAGAATCTTTTATGAGCTTTAAGGGAATAATAAGTTTATGAATGGTTTCAGAGATTTATTTTTAATGGCTTCTGTCATTTCTGAATTTTTAGGTTTTCTCTTCTAAAGCTTAGCTTTTATCTTGTTTTGCTGACTCACAATGACCGGTCATTATGATTTCAAGAGATGCAATGGTGTGTAGAGTTATGGGTGTAGGGGCTACGGCTACCTACATTGATTAAGTTACAATATGTTGTTGATTTTAGATTGTTGTGGCTTGATTTGTGTGATGGGAATGGGTTAAGGGCATAACCTGCTTTTAAGTTGAAGACTTGAATGAAGAGTTGTGATGATCTACTGTCTTATTTTTTTGTAAACAAAGCTACAGATAAGGTCTCTGATTCTATTTGCAGTCTAGTTTACAAAGAATGAATGTGAGTGATACTCTGAAAAAGATTATAATTCTTCAGGAATTAATGACGTGGAACTCATTAATTTAAACCAGCCGATCTTGACTTTGTGAGATCCAAATGAATCAGTCTCTGACTGGTGATTTTGGAAGGAACATGTTTTGAAAAGCTACCTGGTTGATCCTGCCAGTAGTCATATGCTTGTCTCAAAGATTAAGCCATGCATGTCTAAGTATAAGCTAAACCTTAACAGTGAAACTGCGAATGGCTCATTAAATCAGCAATAATTTATTTGATCTTTCCTTACCAGTGGATATCCGTGGTAATTCTAGAGCTAATACATATACGCAGACAACTTCTGGAAGGGTTGTATTTATTAGATAAAAAACCAATGTGGGCAACCACTTTTTGGTGATTCATAGTAACTTTACTGATGCAATTTATTGCGACATATCATAAAAATTTCTGCCCTATCAACTTTCGATGGTAAGGTAGTGGCTTACCATGGTTTTTACGGAGTGACGGGGAATAAGGAGTTCGATTCCGGAGAGGGCACCTGAGAAACGGCTACCACATCAAGAAGGCAGCAGGCGCGCAAATTACCCAATCCTGATATTGAAGGAGGTAGTGACAATAAATAACGTCTAGGGCCTTTAAGGTCATAGAATTGGAATGAGTACAAATTAAAACTAATGAGAAACAATTGGAGGGCAAGTCTGGTGCCAGCAGCCGCGGTAATTCCAGCTCCAATAGCGTATATTAAAGTTATTTGCAGTTAAACGCCCGTAGTCGAACTTTTTAGAACATTGGAGGGTTAGTTTCAGTTCTTGCAGCATTTATGTTAGGTTCAGTGCTGGCTTTTCAGGTTCTATTACTTTATATCTCTGGCCTTTGGGCATTGGTGCTGCCTTTACTGGTAGTGTCTTTGTCATTTCTCTTCGGAGAGAGCTAGGGATGATTACTTTGAAAAAATTAGAGTGTTCAAAGAAACGGAGGCTTTATGCCTAAGATACATTAGCATGGAATAATAAAATAGGACTTTGGTTTTATTTTGTTGGTTTCTAAAACCTAGAAGGAATGATGAATAGGGTTGGTTGGGGTCATTAGTATTTTATTGCTAGAGGTGAAATTCTTGGATTTGTGAAAGACTAACTTCTGCGAGCAGCTGACAAGGACAATCTCATTGATCAAGGACGAAAGTTGGGGGATCGAAGATGATTAGATACCGTCGTAATTTTCAACCATAAACCATACCAACTAGGGATCAGTATTCCATTTATGAGAATATTGGCACCTTGAGAAATCAAAGTTTTGGGTTCTGGGGGAAGTATGGTCACAAGGCTGAAACTTAAAGGAATTGACGGAAGGGCACCACCAGGAGTGGAGCCTGCGAAAAAACGGGTGACTCAACACGGGAAAACTTACCGAGTCCAGACATAGTAAGAGTTGACAGATTGATAGCTTTCCTTGATTCTATGGGTGGTGGTGCACGACCGTTCTTAGTTGGTGGAGTGATTTGTCTGGTTAATTCCGATAACGAACGAGACCTTTTTCTTTAACTAGTGGTATCAATCTTTTAGATGGTGCACCTTCTTAAAGAGACTGTTGATGTTTAATTAACGGAAGTTGAAGGCAATAACAGGTCTGTGATGCCCTTAGATGTTCTGGGCCGCACGCGCGCGCTACGCACAGATGAATTCAACAGTGACACTTTTGAAGTGGTATCCTTGGCCGTAAGGTCTGGGTAATCTTTTTGAAACTTCATCGTGATGGGGATTATCCATTGCAATTATTGGATATGAACGAGGAATTCCTAGTAAGCATATGTCATCAGCATATGTTGATTACGTCCCCTGCCCTTTGTACACACCGCCCGTCGCTACTACCGATTGAATGGTTTAGTGAGACTTTTGGATTGTGATTGATGGACTGGCAACGGACCATCGTATCGAAAAGTTAGTCCGACTTGATCATTTGGGAAGTAAAAAGTCGTAACAAGGTTTCCGTAGGTGAGCCTGCGGAAGGATCATTAGTAGAGTCAAATCTTCTAATAAATTAATTCATGTTTAGGTATGCTTGCATATCTAGGTATGATTGTCCAAAATTTTGAAACTTGTTTGAGCTTGCTCTTGAACTTGTTTGAGTTTGGAAGTAGTGGCCCTACAAACCCGACATTGTTGTTCTGTAGGTTAAATCAGAAACCAAGCTAGTCTCTTGGGACTTTGTAATTCACCCTGTTTATAAAATTATTTAACCTATTACAACTTTTGACAATGGATCTCTC
>QTSX02002657.1:0-12570 GCA_014839935.2 Entomophthora muscae | reverse complement strand
TCGTGAATTTTGGTATTAAGATATCTCACTATGATAAGCTTAGTACTAATTTGGTATATATGCATTAGCAGTGATGCTATCTCAATTTGGGCTTAGCCAATATTTAGCCTGTCAATGTTATTGCCTGCCCATCACACTCTTCTTCACCAAAACTACCCTGTAAAGGCTTATTCTACTTTGATCTAATCTTCAGTACTTCCAGAGATACAGCAGTGTTTATGATTCTATTACTGGATAATAATACAGTGTTCCTCTTATCAAGCTCTAAACTAGTGCCTGCCTTGTTGAACTCCATATCTCTGAAACTAGGGGGCTCTAACCTTATTCTGAGACTTATCCAATATCACCTGATCTCTGTAGATCCCTGCATGACATACTGGGATCAGCCCAAGACGCTCTGATGTTCACATGACTATTCATGTTACTCTGTCCATCTGAAGATGGAATGAGTGACTATATAATCCCACATTCACTTTTCTTAATAAATAAGCTTTATTCATATATCTATTATAAGTCTTCCTTTAATAGTCAACCAGTCCTAGGACAACAGGGTTAGGCTCTACCCCAGTCCTTTGCTATCATGGAGGCCTAGGACATACCTGTAGCAGGAACCTCTACAAGTACTTCAGCCCCAGATACTGGTGACCCAACATGCTAGGCAGCAGAAAAAAAGCCTGGGATTGATACAAAGTATGCCAGAGGTATGCACACTCTAAGGTACCCCAAATACAGGGTACCAGCCTCAATACCTCAGACATTCAAGAGAGGGCACTATGTATTGTAAGACCCATACTGGGATACAAAAAAGGAAGAAGTGCATCATTGTAGCTGTCAACTATGGCAAAATATGGCATTTAGCACAGGCTACAAAGTAGCCCAAAGAAAACAGTGTAAGACGGTTCATAGGCAAAGGAACAGCTGCCAGGTCCAGGAAGCCCATCCTCATAATTCTAGGAAAGGAAACATTACTCACTGTCAACAACACCAGAATCTACCCTGCTTAATTTGCTATTGGACATACTTTCTGGGGGCCTTAGTGTCCTCAGAACAGGGCAAGGTTAGAAGATGAGATGGCTTGCCGGTAGAAACGTTGAGTGATCTGCCCACCAACGGCCCTTCCCCTGAGCTGGCATGGTACCAACTGGGCTTATGGTATGTCACACCCCAATAACCTTAATGAGAGTAAAGGCCTGTATGAAATTGTCTATAGAGGTAAGCTAACCATTACCAGTACTACTCTGGGACCGCAGTTACCCTGAACTAAATGGGTGCTGGAGACACCAACCCTACAGTATGGCAAGTGCTGCAGCTGAACCAATTTTAGTCTGGTATTTGAATTGGGAAAGACATCAGTCTAAAGGAAAAGGACAGAGAATAAGGGTAGGATGCTAGCTTTATTGGGAAGCAGTAGCTAATCTACTGAAAAAGGAAGCCATTGGTCTATAAGGGGGTGGTATAGTGGCGGGATCAAGGTATGGTGTGGGTGGCAAATATCTGATTGAGGGAAGCTGTCAAGCCATGTGAACTTACAGAACATCCTGGCAGTATGGTCAAAGCATCTTGGATATTCATTTTTTGACAGGTGGTGTTAGATTGTATGATCATCTTGGTAACAATATCAAACCAGATAAGGGTATGCTGAAAGTTTGGGAGCTGAGTGGAAAATGGGGTGGTTACAGTTATGGCATGTCTCCTAAATCCACAAAGGGGACTGTATAAATTGGGATGGGTTAAAACACAGATGCAATGTAAGCTTTCATTGGGGGTTGTATACTTATAAAAGAGGATGGGTTTCATCTATACAGCAGGATGGGGTTGAAGTTGGCAAGGATGGGGAAATGTTTTGGGGTAGAGAGCAAGCGTGTATTAAAGAAGGGATTTTATTGCAGATTAGTGGGGCCAGATGCGATTGATGGCTTCGCTCACGAAGAGGGCCGAGTTGTGGTTGGGGACGGTGCTGGGGTGGTAGTTGTCAAAGTAGAGGTGGTTCTCTGGGTCAGCGCACTTCTTGCCGGTGTACATATCGTAGCAGTACTCGTCGGTTCGAGACCAGACCTTGGGATTGGCAGTGGCAGGCGGAACCGCTATCATGCGCTTGTATAGACCAATCACCGACAGGGTCTGGACGGTGACGTTACCTTTGTTGGCGGCGTTGAGAGCATCGGCGGTAGACGCAAGTGCTCGGTTGAAGCCGAGCGAGGCATAGTCAATAATGGAGGTGAGGATGATCAGGAAATGCTTGATCTCGCCAAGGTCAATGAGCTGCTGCATCACGGCTTTGAAGTCGTTTGACACGCTGGCAGGGGTGACGGTCTGGTTGATCAAGTCGTTGCCAACAAATTGAATCAAGGCCAGCGGCTTCTTTGCTCCAAGGGATGGCAAGCTTTTGTGGGCTTTTAGCTGCTCGAAAAAGTCAGGAACTTCCAAGACAATGTTGTTCTTTTGGTTCACAACTGCTCCGCCAAACGCGTAGTTGCGTGCCTTGAGCTGGTGCCTTGCCTGGAGATAGTCAGGCCACATGGGGCCATTGGAGAAGCGCCCTCTCCAGTAAGCTTTGGGATCGGGATCCGTGTTCCCGCTGTACTCAAACAGATTCCCCGTGTCACAGGCACTGTCGCCAAACACATACATGCCATCAAACGCAAGTGGAGCATGGTCCACGAGCCCAAGGATAGTGTCAGGCTTGCTCTGGTTGAAGCCAGCTGGCAGGGGATACCACACCGAGCCACCAATGGGACCAGCCACAGAACAACTTGCCAAGCACAACAGGAATAAGCCAAACATGCCATCTTCAATTGTCATTCCATCACCCTTTTATACACTCCCCAAACACACCATCACTAACATGCCATTTTCCAAATAACTCAACCGAGGTTCCATTCACTTACAAAAGAATTTATTAAAGCCAATCCCACCACAAACCATTTAAAATACCATTTCGACATAGTATTGACAAAGTGTCACCGAACAAGCATATCCTACAAACATTTATCCACCAATATATATTCCCATTTTAATTCATACTTGTACCCCAAAATCACCAACGTCTTTCACGCCCCAATCACACTCATCCCCAGATCTCGAACCTGCCATGTAAATTACCACGACAGCTCATGCCCACCACGCAATCTCATCATTCTCAAGTCATTCCTCATTCAACCAGCCGTCAAATATAATTTACCCGGCGGAGGCCCAGGTCCCGCCTCGCTGAATCAGGAGTCCGAGTCCCTTTTTCCCGATCCAGCAAAGGGTAAGTGCGGATTACCATTTACCCGACCGACCATAATCCCACCGCAATTTACATCTTAAACCTTAACCAGCCAATTAACAACAAATCCAAACTTCAACATTCCAATCTATTCACCCCCAAAAACCATATCCAAAGCTCTTTAAAAAATAAAATAAACTAGTTAAATATAAAGATCCATCCATCCCAACCCCAAATCAAAACACATCCTCCTTTTTCTTGATTAACCCCAAAATACCATTGTATCTTTCACCAAGATTAGCCGTGTAAAGTTCCAGGGAGGAAAGCTTCCCCCAGCCCAATCTGGATTCCCACAAGGCTCCATCCCCTCTAGGCCAACCCTCAACTCCCAGATGATAGATTAGGAGGGCATCCCAGGTTCTCAAATTATTTTACCGCCGCAGAGACCTGCTCCTCAAAGATATCCCATTGGTTTCAGTAACCCCATGTTGTCTGCTCCCTTCAAGCTAGAACGTACCCATCCCTCCCCCAAACTTTAAACAGGACCTGGTCTCCATCATAACTTTCCTGCCAACCTAAACCTTCCGCTTTCTCCAGCAAGTTTTGTTGCCAGCCTCTTAAATTTTCAACCAATCAAATCAATAAAGGCCCGTCAATAAACCAAATAGGATTCCTCGCCCACATGAGTTACACACCATAAACCATAATCCAGTTAAAAGTACACACATCAGCAAAAGACCCCTCAAGACAAACTAAAGCTAGTCACAACCCAATTGCAGCGAGCAACTTTAAGTCCCAGATACGTTTAAATAAAGGTTTCTGCTGGGTCCTCAATTTACCCTCCTTTAAATAGCCAAAGCCCCATTCATACCCATAGCTTTCTTCATTGAGAGGACCCAACCTTCTCCCAATTAAGGTTCATAATTTTACTAGAGCTGTCAAGCACATACTCCTTGGAAGTATAATAACAAGATAAAGTGGAAGATATCAATAAGAATGATAGTTCTATTGATAAAGAAAAGAGCTATATAGTGTCTTGATGTGCCATCTACCTACCCATCCCTGATCAAAGCCCTGCTACCTGATACCAATTCCTGATCCCAGGTATGTCCCTGCCACAACATTTCTGGCTATAAAAGCCTAATTTTCCACCCAATAAAATTACCCTCCTCCAAATAACTCCCTGAAGCTTCTCCAAAAGTTGCCTACTCATTGATTCATTTATCTAACCCACTTAATAAACCCATACCGCCCAGATTTAAAAGAAAAGGTACCTGAAACTGCAGAGCCTGAACCCTTCTAACCAAGACACCTTATTGCTGCATGTCCATCATCAAGAATCATGCCAAAAGGTCGGTGGCTCAATTAAACATGGCCACTCAAGGGTTTGTCTGCAGCCAAGATGAACCACCAAGCTCAGAGCCCAGAAAAGATTGGTCTAAAGTAACCTAAAATCTAACTAGCTATCAAAAATTTTACTACCCATCCCTTTGGCCAGAGGATACCCATCCCAAAAGGGCCAAAACACAGCCATAAAAGGCCTTCATACTGGTTGCAACATCTTTGATTACTTCCTCTTGGGGAATTAACTCCCCAAGTAGCTCACCAAATAAATCACCAAATGGCTCACTGACCAACCATTAATTCAGTGGCACTTCTATCAGTTGACCATCTATTACAGGGATCAAACAATCCAGATCCTAAGTGGAACACTACTTGAATAAGCCTCGTGAACTAAGAGTAGCATTGCTCAGATTAGTCCCATGACTTCCATGACATACATGGACAGTATGTAGCTTTTCATGATACTATATATTATTAAATCCATATCCAATAAAGTATCATTCTCTTCTTGTAATTTTCCCTTTATCTTGTTTACTATACTTCCAAGAAGTATATCCTCAAAAGTGGTAGCACAGGTAGGTTATTCATACCTACCCAACTTTAAGAAAAAAATTTCTTCTAATAAAAGGATCCAACAAATGGCCCTTCCTGCAGGCTGGAGATATTACAAAGAAGGACAAGCTATCCCTACAGGTTGCACCATCTTCAACAACGTCATTTTCTCCACCAAACAGTACAACCTTCTCCACACTCATAAACCCCTGAACCTGCCTCCAACTGCTGCAAGTTTGCAGCCGCCCAAGACACGTAACATTGTATTTCAATGTCTGCGCTCAGCAAAAATTGGAAAGTTTGCAGGATTACGCCAGGAGAACGCCACCCTCTGGATCAACAACACCCAAAGAAAATATGAGCAAGTGGACTACCTCTGCAGACTCTGGGCAAGCAAAGTTGCCCTTTGTATCACAGGAACCGCCTCACGTTTTTTAAGCAAATGACTAGAACAGCACCCAGACCAAAAAGAAAACTGGGAAATGTTCAAAGCCGCCCTCCTCAAAAAGTTTTCCATGAAAGACTCCAACATGATGATCATGACGGAACTTAGAACCTTCAAAATAACAGGAACCAAAGAGGAGTACATTGCAGCGTGCAAAGGCCTATGTTAACAAGCCCCCAACACTATATACTTTGACAAACCTGGGCCACATTTAGACTTCTACAATAGCCCCCACACACATTAGATGTCAGTTCAATATGACCCGCTGTAAGAACCTTGAAGATGTATTCTTGGAAGGAAAACACGCAGCTCAAAAGTCTGACAACCTACATCCAACAAAACAAATGCAAGGAGAGTCCTACAACCAAGAAGGACTCTTGTCCTAATAAACAGAACAACCGAGCCAACAACACCCATCCTCAAACTGGGAATTGAGCTGAACAAGCCAACCCGGCAAGCACCAAAGATACCAACAAGGAGGGAAAAGCTCAGGGGAGTGCTTAGGCAAGCTGCCCTCCCCTAACCTACAAGACTCATATAGGGACCAGGACATGGATTCAATCACCATGATCCAAGTACCCTCCAGCAACCCTCTACTGTTTGCCGCCCAAACTGAAAATAAACTCCTCACTTATCCTTTCTGTTTTTGCAGATATTGGGGCACCACACTATTTGACACTGGAGCAGACCAATCCCTAGTCAGCAAGAAATTTGCAGACCTCATGAAGCTACCTACCGCTTGAAGTAACATCAAGCAAGTCATCATGGCGGACAACCGTAGCACACCAGTCACCCATGAGGCAAAACCTTTCCCTGCTTGAATTGGAGACGTGCAAACAGTACTCAGTGGGCTCATCATATCAATCCCCAAATATGATGTCATACTTGGCCTGGAATGGATGAGAAAGACAAAACCTCATATCAACTGGGACAGTGCCACCCTCACCATACAATGAGGTGAGGTACACCACCATGTCTACCTGTTGTGATCTGAGGCGCAGCACAGAGTCACAACGGGCAATCCTAACCTTAGGATTAGATCTGTACTAAGTCTGGGTTAGAATGGCAGGGCAGGCTATGCAGTTACCTTGTGGCCCTGATTGAATAATATCTGCTAGACGTGGCTAGAGAGGCGCCAAAGTATATGGAGACACAAAGACAAAAATGTGAATAGAACTTAAGCTTTATTGGTAGGAGTGGAATGGAATATATACTGTGTAGCTTTACCACAAAAAAGTGCATGGACAATAGGATTGCTCACCACAAGCATGAGTGGGGCAAGTGAGCTGTGCAGAATCAGGAAACTGAACAATTGAACTTCCCAACTTGGAGCCAGCCTCATTTTGAAGGGCAAAAGCAAAAGAGAAAGATTTGTCCTTGAAATAACCCATCAAAAAAGAAATCAAAACCTGGCAAATGGCAGCATTCACAACATTACCCCCTCCAGATTGGCCTTAGGGGGTGGTACTTGCAAAGAAAGTTGGCATGCACACAGGCAAACAATCAACCACTAGAGAGGAGGCTTATAGTATACTCTTATCCTCGTTTGAAGGTCACTTCCAAGGGCCCAATCCACAACAAGTCTAGTTTGTGAGAGCGTCCTCCTACTCTATGCCAATAGTAAAAAACATGGTCCCTGATGTTGAACTCAGGCAAGGGAGATCATCCAGCATTATTGGGAGAGAGCTCAAGAATCTTGGTCTTATATGTGGATGTGTAGGCAGAGGCCTGAATATCAATGATTTTATTGACTAGATCTTTGATATGATCATCAGGGTTCATGGCCTTATCAGAGTAGAGTAGGGGGCCCCAAGAGCAACGGAGTGGTGGCTTCATGACCATATAACATAGCAAAAGGGGAGTACCCGGTGACATAATGTTTGCTAAGGCAATAGGCAAAGAGAGCAGCAGGTAAGTATAGATCCCAGTTGGCAGCGTCAGAATAAGTGAGTTTCTTCATGATAGAAACCAGAGTTGAATTTGCGCGCTCAACTGCCCCATTGGTGGAAGGATTATAGGGGGCAGAGAAAGACTGGTGAGATCCCAAGGCTTCAACAACAGAGGTTACTAGCTAGGCGTTTAAGTTAGTCCCATTGTCAGACAACAACACTTGAGGACAACCATGGCAAAAGAATACATCTTGCAGCAGAAAGGCAGAGGTTGTTTTGGCAGTGATGTCTTTAGTAGGACGAGCTTCTACCCATTTGCTAAAATGATCAACAGCAATTAGGATAAAGCAGCAACCAGAGTGGGAGCAAGGGAGAGGCCCTACAGCGTCAATACTGACAGTGTAAAATTTGTGTTGAGGGGGGACTAGCTTGAACTCATGAGCGGCAGCTTTAGGTTGTTGGAGTTGGCAATCATGGCAACTAGCAATAACATCTGGGATCAGCAGGCAAAGATTTTCCTAGAAGTAATTCTTCTGGAGCCAGGCATAAGTCTTGGAAATTCCTCCATGTACAGTTTTTTATGATCCTGGAGTACCAACAAAAGGCAAAGACTAGGCCTTATATAGGGCAAGTAGTGGTCTTGTACTTTCTTGAAGAGCTGATTGACACAAATGATCATGTCATCAGATAATTTAGAGGGGACAACTCGGACTTCTTCTGTCTTGTTTTCCCACAAAGAAGGATATACAATTAGTTTGTATAACCTGTCAGCCTCAGCAGGGTGGAGAGCAAGGATAGGTATTCTGTATAATCCATCAGCATTCTGATGTTGAATCCCGGGACAGTGTAGTACTGTGAAGTTGTAACCTTGCAGGCAGAGAGCCCATCTAGCTAGTCATCCTTCTGGTTCCTTAAGTTGTTGTAACCATTTGAGCAAAGCGTGGCCAGTAACCACAGTAAAATGGGTGTCATACACATAATGGCAGAACTGCTTGACAGCATGCAGCACAGCAAGGTACTCCTTCTCTGTTACACTGTAATTCTTCTCATGCTTATTAAAGAGACAAGAGGTATAAGCTACAGGGTGATCCACACCTTCATCATCCAATTGAGCCAAGATAGCTGCAATAGCCACGTCACTAGCATCAGTATATAGGATGAATTTGTTATCATAGTCAGGATATACTAGGATGAGAGCCTCTTTGAGTTTTTGTTTGAGAGTTTCAAAGGCTTGTTGCTGGCTAGCAGTCCATTTGAAAGGGACATTACGTGCAGCTGGACCAAGGGTTTGCTAGTGTCATCAAAATTGGGATAAATTGCCTGTAGTATCCCATCATGCCCAGAAAGACTTGAACTCCTTGCAGCTTAGTGACGGAAGCATTTTGTCAATGGCCTCAACTTTCTTAGTCATGGGGCAAATTCCTGTCTGGGTCACCTCATGTCCCAAGAATTCAAGGCGTTCCTTGAAGAAGGCACACTTAGATGATTTTAACTTAAAACCAGCTTCTCAAATCTTTATGAACACTTCCTTGAGATGAGCCAGGTGGTTGGTAAAGGTAGCACTAAAGACTGTTATATCATCTAGGTACACTAGGACACACAAGATCCATAAATTACAGAGGATGGAGTCCATGGCTTGTTGGAAAATAGCTTGAGCATTGCAGAGTCCTTGCAGCATTTGCGTAGGCTCAAACAATCCCTCAGAAGTGATGAGCACAGCCTTCTGTCTATCCTCAGGAGAGAGATCAACTTGTCAGTACCCATAGGCTAGGTCCATGGCAGAGAAGAACTTGGAACCCCTAAGGTGGTGGAGAGCATCATCAATGAGTGGTAAGGGATAGGAATCCTTTTTGGTTAAAGAGTTCAATTGTCAGTAGTCCATCACAATACAATGACCTTCATACTTCTTTTTTAGTATTAGCAGGGGGGAGACCCATGTAATTTGGGAAGGGGTAAGCAGTTCAGCGTCTAGAAGTTGTTTGAGCTCTTTAGACACCTGAGCATCCTCTACACAACTGCAGCAATAGGGTTTAGTGCAAAAGGGGGAGAATCACCAGTATCAATCTGGTGAAAGCCGCCTTTAGCTAAACCATAATCAGTACTATCCTTAGCAAAGATATCCAAAAATTGATCCAGTAGGTCAAGCACCTCTTTCTGTTGAACCAGAGATATCTGCGTGAAGTCTTGAGCAGTGAAAAATGATAGGACTTGGGGCTCATACTCAGGTAGGTTGAAGTCCTGGAACGTACCAAAGGAATGTAGTGACAGGACTTCAGGAGCATTCAACAACTTGCCATAGCCAACAACCTGCCCTCTAGACACATGTATGGGGAGAGCAGTTAAGTTGGCAACCAGCAATTGAACAGGGTCTTTATGAGAGACATCCAAGATTCCTGGACAGAGATAGGGTTCATTGCGTCCTAGCAAGGGAGGAGAGTATAACTCCAGGAATGTACACTCAGGTAGCTTGTATGATATTTGGGAGTCTAGGATAGCCTGAGACCCAGGGGAATGGTTACAGCAGAGGTGGCCAAGAGAAGAATCCCTTCAGACGCAGGGCAAGCCATAGGAGGACATTTTATGTTGAAGGAATGAGTATGGTATTTTAGAGTAAAAACACCAGTGGGATATTCTAAGGCACATATCTTGAGGCGCTTTCCAGGAACTTTAACTGGCTCTTCAAATATCAGAGGGACTTTGTACCCTAAGATAGAGAGGTAGCTGTCCTTTAAGTTGATGATCCCATTGTATTCCCTAAGGAATTGAGTACCAAAAAGGAGGTTGTAGCTCTCATTCTCCAAGACAACTGCAGGCGCGGCCAAGAGTAGTTTGCCAAACTGCATGGGAAGAGCATAATAAGCTCCTATAGTGCAAGTCATAGATAACCCAGCTGTACCATAAAACTGGTGGTAGTTGAGGTTGGGTGCAAGCTTGAGCTTCTTAAAAAGCTTTGAGGAGACAAAATTAACAGGAGATCCAGTGTCCAAGACGGCCTTAATTTTCTCCTTCTGAATAGATATCTCTACACAAGTGGTAGTACAACCAAAAAGAGGGAGGACAGCCAGAATGTCTTGGAATTCTGTCTGTTTTTTATCCCATTTTTTAATCATGCACCTTAGGCCCAGGAATTCTTTATAGACTGTCTGAAGAGAAAGCAAGACTGAGACATTTTCAAACACAGCGTCAGCAACCTCAGCAGCTTCCTTGGAAGACTCAACAAGCATGGGGAAACTCTTGTCTTTAGTGAGGTATGGTCAATAGACAACCTCTTTGGCTTCAGGAAGAGGCTTGGGTGGTTGTGGTAGTTTTCCCAGAACATAGCTTATAAGGGACTGCAATAGTTTTGGGGACAACAAGGTCTGAATATCTATAGGCTTCAGGATCTTCTGTATCAAAATTGTGCATGTCAGAGTCATTAGAGATGTTGTGGAATAGCAATAGAATGGGAGGAGCCTCAGTGTCAGCAGGATCAGAATCAGCAATGGAGGGGGGAATTGAAGGAGACTGGGAACAATTTTCAACCAAGAGCGTCTCTGCCTCTAGGTTGACTGTTCTTTTCCTGCCTGCTCTTTGGGATCAGCTCCTTCAACCTGAGGATTGGTGAAGACTTGGGAATGGTGACCTATCTGTCCACAGTTATGGTAACCCTGACATTGAGGAGGATTCTGTGAGTTCATGGTAAGGATACATGGGCCACATGAAGACAAACCAGAGGTAGAGGCATCACAATTCTCCCGCACAACTTCCCCAGAATGGGTAAGGTGCATATCCTGCAATAGTGTCTTTATGCTCTTCATAGAAGAA
Source organism: Entomophthora muscae (assembly GCA_014839935.2). NCBI lineage: Eukaryota > Fungi > Entomophthoromycota > Entomophthoromycetes > Entomophthorales > Entomophthoraceae > Entomophthora > Entomophthora muscae. The sequence continues at coordinate 1,328 of QTSX02002657.1, read as the reverse complement.
AGCATGGCTTTATGAGCATTGAAGTGAAGACACAGGAGCTGTTTAACCTTGAGGGCTTGAACGCAAGCCATGTACGCTTCATGTGCGGTCAGCTGGCGGCTTGTAATCAGTTGCTGTCCCTCCATGTAAAATCTATCTGCAAATTCAGCTAGGGTCTCCTTTGGTTTGAAATCAATGTGCATGAAGGCTTCCTTCTTCACTTCTAAACTAAGGTCACCACCAAAATTTTTAATCAGAAGCTGCTTCATATCTTCCCAGGTCTTGATGATGGGCAGCTCTGGCACTACTACCTCTTGACAGGTTTGGTGCAGACAGGTTAGAATGTGTTCTTTCTTAACCTCACCTGAGGCTCTTCTTATGGCAGTTTCATAGATAGTTAGGAAATCTGCAATGGTTGAGGTTTTAGGGTCAAAATCTTGCTTAAAGGTAGGCTTGAAATGTGCTTCTGGAGTCCAGCCACCATTGTTGCTATTGAGTACATTTATGCGCAGGGAAAATTCTGCTTTGGATTTGGAGGGGGTTGTCTGGCCCACAGCTGGCAAATACTTTCCTCAAGAGTAGTCAAGGTTTCAGCAGTGATGATGCCTGTATTATTAGCTAGGGTGGTCTGCCGCTCAGTAACATCTAGGCATTGACCCTGTGCAGTTACTACCAAGGACAGTTCAGCCAGTTGAGAGGTAAGAGACAGACCCACTGAAAGGCAAGGAGCAAACCTGTTATTCACTGAATTGATTAACTCACTCATTTCCTGTATGTCTTTATCAAGCTCAGAGTGGTCTTGTTTCAAATGGTCTACCTCATTAGCTAGAGCTATCAAATCTCTAGCAGAGTGAATGCAGGGAGCTCCTGATAATCCAGGGCAACAGCCATCTTCATTGACAACCCCAACTGGACTAGCAGTAGTTGCCATCATTCCACGTAAGATGGCAAGTTCTTGCTGTAGCTCCATAACTTGAGTCTTCAGAGCAAGCACCTGAGGATCTAGCTGAGGGGCTTTGGTAGGGCGGTCCTGACTACAGGTAGACACTTGTAGCTCTTGAATGGTATCCCATAGTCTCTGCTCTCTATCCACCAAATTTTCAGATGGGTTAGAGGGCAGCACATCTGGCTTGGGCGTAGATAATTCATTCACCTGAGTCTGGAGCTTGGCAATAGCAGCAGCAGTGACAGCCCTATCTTGATCAAATTCTTTTCCAAGTTTGTGGAGGCCTTTTGCAGCAAGGGATGCTACTTGCTGTAACTGGTTGAAGGAGTAATCACTGAACTTGTTGAGCTTCTTCACAAGTTGTTCAAAATTGGTGAGATAGGCGTTCAGATTGGAATCTACT
>QTSX02002656.1:0-12628 GCA_014839935.2 Entomophthora muscae | reverse complement strand
ATCAAGTTAACTCCCTTACCCAATAACATATTGTTGCAACTGAACCAATAAGGATTCAGTATTTGGAATTGGGGAAGACAACAGTCCAATAGAAAGGACAGAATAATAAGAATAAGGTATCATTTATTGTAGAGTATTGTGATTAATATACCATATGGGGAAAGCCACAAGGCCACAAGGGGGTGGCATAGTGGGAAGTTCCATACAAGGTTCAAAGCCAAGGAATAACTTGTGCAGGGATCAGCAAGTCAAACTGGTAACACTCCTAATTAGGATGAAGTACCCACCATTTGATATTGCCATCAGATTAATCCATGTTGTTAGATACGTCAAGGGGCAACTCATTGAGCGCCCCCTGTGTATCATAAGATATGTTAGAAGGCAAGTCTGGAAACTCAGTTGCAACACCCCCCCCTGCTTGTCCTCAGACACCAATACCAAAGTCTGCAGAAGGTCTGGGAAGGTCTGCACAAACAGCCTTTGTGTGGGGATGGCGCGGCAGGGGCACAAGCAATCATGATGAAGCTTCCTGGTATTCCCTTGGGCGTCTTTGAGTTGATAGGTATAATTATCATAGACAGCGGCTATCTTGAAGGGCCCTAGGTGGCTGGGCTTCAACTTGGCAGAATTGGGGTTGAGGATGTAGATGGGGTCACCTACAGTGTATCTGGCTTTGAGGTGCTTTGTCCCTTCTTCAATTTGCTTGTGTTCAATTTCCTGGGCTTTGGCACGCCATTGGTCTAGGGATGGGGGTGTTACTAGGAGAGGCTCTTTAGTAACTCTGGACTGTAGCTTTCCCTGTTCAACTCCTATCAGACTGACAGGTTTCCCAAAGGCCAGGGTGCTGGGGCTGAACCCTGTGCCCCTATTGATCCTTGCTTGCAGGATATTTAGAGCAGTGGGAAGGTGTTCAGTTCATGCAGTGTTGGGGTGCTCTTGTGAGAGCTTGACAATCAGTTGAACCAGTGAGCCATTTAACTGTTCCACACTTCCATTGGCTTGAGGATAGTAGGGGGTCATAACTATACATTGAAGGGCGTTCTTGGCGCAGTATGCCTTCATGACATGTCCAATGAGTTTGGGGCCGCCATCTGTGATGAGAGAGTTTGGGTTGCCTAAAGCAGGCCACAATTTCCTTGTCAATGAAGCGGGTGATGGTGGTGGTGGTGTGGTTAGTTGTTGCCCAGGCCACTGGCCAGCAAGTGAAGTAGTTAATGGTAGTGATAATGTACTTCTTCCCCAGTCTGTCTTTGGGGATTGGCCCCACAAAGTCAAGGGCCCACTGATCAAAGGGTTCCATGGCCTTGATGGGCAGGAAAGACTTGGGGGGTGCAGGTTTGGACATATTCTTCTCACACAGCACACACGTCTCAAGGAGATCCAAGATGTCTTTATACATACACGGCCACTGTTGCAACATCTATGATTACGCCCTCTTGGGGAATTAACGCCCCAAGTAAATCACCAAGTGGCTCACCAAATGGTTACTGCCCATTCAATAAACTGGTGGCACCATTATCAGTTAACCATCTATGACAGGGATCTCTCAATCCAGGTCCTAAATGGAACACAACTTGATTAAGCCTTGTGACTCAAGAGAAACATTACTCAGATAAGCCCCATGACCTCCATGACGTACATGGACAACATGTGGCTTATCATGATACTATATATTAACCTATATTCATATTCAATAAAGCATCATTCTCTTCTTAATCTTCCCCTTTATTTTGTTTATTATACTTCCCAGAAGTATAAACTTGACACCACCAAACCTTTTGTTTCATGATCTCAAAGAGGCTACGCCCTATGATGTGACCCAGGGTTTGGTGGTAGTGCAATATTGTGTCACCTTGTTGCGTGGCGGGAATGTAAGGTGTATTCTCACCTATCTCTGTCCAAAAGCAAATGTTACCAGCATTGGTGGTGAACTGACTTTTGTTGTCCTTCAATTTGGAGATAGTTACCAAGCTAAGGCCCTTGTAGCAAGTTGCCTCAGGGTGGAGGTATAGCATGTGCCAATTGGGGTCCAAACCATTATCCCCAGTGATGGACACTATGTAGAGTCGCAAAAGGGCGTCAGCTGTGACAAGTTCCTTCCCAGGCTTGTACTTGATGCACAACTGGTAAGGGGATAGACAATCAACCCATCCTGCTTGGCGGTGTGTCAAGTGGGACTGTGTGTTGAAGTACTGAAGTGACTTGTGGTCCGTCAGAACACGGGGTGAGAAGTTAGCACCTTCCAGGTAACAGCGCCGCTTCTCAACCCAGTGCACAATTGCCGCCAATTCTTTATCATGGATGGGATAGCATTGTTCTGAGTTGGTAAGTTTCTGGACTCATAAACCTTGGGGAGGAAGACACCACTGTCAGTTTCTACCTTTAGCACACCCCCTATGGCCCTGTCAGAGGCATTGGTCTCAAGTTTGTATTGACAGTTTTGATTGGGAAACTGCAGTACTGGTGATATTGTGAGTCTTTGCTTCAACATCTAAAAGGCTAAATCTCTGACAGTAGTCCAATAGAAGCACTGTTTGGTGTTGGGGAGCTCAGTGAGAGGTGCAATTAGTTCCCCGCAATTGGGAATGAACTTGCACACATAGGTAACCATGCCTAAGAATTTCTGCACCTGGCCCACATCAGTGGGGGGCTGCATACTAGTGATTGCCTTGATTTTGGCAGGGCTGGGCTTTATCCCTTGGGCAGAGATGGTGTGCCCAAGGAATAACAGCTCTGACTTGAGGAACTTGCATTTGGAGGATTTAGCTTTTAGCTGATTTTTCCAAAGGGTGTCAAGGACAGCACGGAGGTGTTGGAGTGCGTGGTCTGATCTTGACTGAAGACAATAATGTTGTAAAGGTACACAAACACACACTTTCCAATCAGTTCATCAAATGCTTTGTTAATCAACATAGTAAAGATGGAGGGAGCGCTGGTCATTCCAAATTTCATGACCCAATACTCAAACAACCCGTAGCGCATGCAGAAGGCAGTTTTTGCCTCATTCCCTGGTGCAATGCGGACCTGGTTGTACCCTGAAGTGAGATTGATCTTGCTAAAGACCTTCACACCTGTGAGTGTATCAAACAGGTTGTCAATCAACGGCAGGGGGTACTTATTCTTGACTGTTGCCTCATTTAGGGTGTGTTAGTCTGTGACCAGGTGATGTGACAGAAATTACTGGATAATATGAAACCGTTTCTAAGTGATGGGGAATTACCACCCAAATCCACATAGAATTGATGATTAACCACCAATGCAGCTTCAGATATTTTTTTGTGAAGTTTCCAATTGTACCTCCAGGATTAAGTAGAACAATTATTCCTAACCAAAGTAGTCCAAGATAAATGACCTTGGAAAGCATCAATGCATCTTCAGCGTAAAATTCTGGGCATTGGGAATTAACACAATTTTCAGTTTCAAAAATGGGGAGAGGAGCTGCAAAATTGGCTAGCATGAAATTGACATTGGGAGGCGCTAACAACAAAGTTCCAGTTGCAGGGCCCCATCTTCCAGAAATGATTTGGTTCATAATCAGATTGTACAGAATATACCACAACAACCCAATCACAGGATTCATTTTTTTAAAATCAAAATTAGAACTTGGGATAAATGATTTTTATTGAGTAAATTTAGGAGGAATCAACTCTTAGAGTCAAAACAGGGAAAATTATTCAATATATATCAAAAAAAGCAACTAAGCAATACCACCTGAATCTTGACCTCCTATTCCATCCACATTTTTCAGCAAGTACCTGGTCCAGGTTGCAAAGAACCCTTGAATGACCAGTTTCTGATGACCCTACCAATTAACAAGCTCATATTGGGTGACCCTCATATTATGTTGATTTATCAACATCAGTTTGAAAGAGGGAGCTGGTTTCAGCTGGCAGACTGGAGCAGCCGTGACCCATTTTTGATCAACCATTTGGTTCAAATCTGTTAACTTGGTTAATTTTGATGCAGGTTTCCTAGCTTTCCGAGCCTTCTTACTTGGACAGACAATACCCAGCATTATGGAACCTACAGTGATAGGTGAAGGGAACTGTCCTTCTTGGCTACAAAGAAGACAGCCGCCCCTGTATAGAGAGAGCAAGGGGCAAATGAAGCCCTTATCAAGCGCGTCCACAAGGTGTCGGCAGAGGGTCTCATCTTCCTTTGGTGTAAGATGGTATGATGGCTGTGCTTTAGGTAACAATCCTTGAAGTTATACAGCGTGCTGAATCTCCCAGGGAGGAGGTATTGTGACAGATCCAGGAAATTCATGCTTGCTTCTTCATTATCCCAGTCTGACTCTTTTACAGTTTGGCAGGGAATCCTTTATGTAAGCTTCAATGAGCTTGGATTCCAGGCAAGCAATATTGGCGTTAAACTTGTTGCCATCTGGTGATCACTTCCACGTTTTTTGCTTCCCATAGTCTTAGCTGCAGACCATCTCTTTCATTCCATGGTAGTCTTATTTCAGGTAAAAGCCAAAAACACAAAGCATAAAAAAATTGAGGGGAAAACAACCATTGTCACACATAAGTATCATTTTTTATTAATTATTATCATGTTTCCATTATATACCAATTGGGGTACATTTGGCTGAAAACCCTTCCAGTTCTGGAATCACACCTGGATCCCTATCACATGGTCTATGAAATAACAGCGTCATCCAATCCAGATCTTTACCAAAAAGATCTTCACACTATTAACCTATAAGAATATGCCCTGATTCATTGCAGAATTGCCTGATTCTTTCTGTGGAAATGTATTGCTTTGGCTTGAAGCATTCCGGACTTCTGGCGCCAAACCCCTGTGGAATATACACATTCCTGATCCAAGCTATCCTTTTTCCAACTGGGAACCAGCTGATCAATCCTAAATGCATAGACACTATTATCTACATTTAGTTATTTTTACATTTAATGGTTTTTTGCTTTAAAACCCCTTAAAATACTTCAAAACTCAAACCAGGTGCCACTGTGGCTCCCAGGTCTTTCCCAGGCGGCGCCTCAGCGCCTGAAACATTCACTGGGAGGTTCCTCAGCGCTTTAAAAATCAATTAGGCAGCGCAGCAGCGCTTCTAACCTAATTAATTTGCCAAAACAGTGCTTTTAAACCACAATTTAGGGGTTTACTTTTGGCTAACATTAACCAAACTTCTTGACACAGTCAAGGCAATTAAACAATATAATTAAATCCCCACTAATTATATTACCAACATATACTAATTAACCTTCCCAGTCAATTAATCTGTTTGAAGAGAACAAGTCTTTACTTGACACAGTCAAGTCTATTTTGTCCCTATGATTAAATCCCCATTAATCATATTCCAGGGTATATATATTAATTAACCTTCCCAGTTAATCAATTAGTTTAAGACACCTAGTCTCATAATATTAACTGTTCAGATTATTCAGTACAGCCCTCAATTAGTACAGCCTAATTGATTCCTGGGTAATCTATTACTACGCTGGAAAGTCTCTCCAAGGCCAATCCTATTGTTTTGAATTTCAACCTATGAAATTCATCACAATTCAGCCCCCTTGTGAAACTACAGCCCAATGTGACTGTAGTACAGTAACAGGTAGTTGTTAAAGTGTCTCACTGAAGATGTCCTTGTACTCCTTGAGGAGTGCAGCAAGCGCTGGTGGTGGTGAAGTGGCCAAGGGAGGGACCACAGATGGTTTGGCGCGGATAACTTTGACTGAACATTGGTTGAAGTCTAGTTCCCCCCTTAAAGTTGTACAAGCCTGTCTCTGTTATCCTAACAAACACAGTATCATGCAGTAAATTTCTCATTTCTACAGGGTAGATCTGGAATCCCACCCCTTTTTATTAAGGGTGATGACAGAGGTATCCAAGTTGATGTAGGGACAGTTGTGCCAAAGCCAGTCAAGGCCAGCAATTAAGTTGTGGCTGATCCCTGCCATAATTGGCTCAGAGAGCTTAGCCTGGATGTTCCCCATTCTCACAGAGAAGGGTACCGTCTCATGAGTAATTACAACTCTACAGGAGTCAGCTACTTGTACTGCCTTGAACCTGCTTGGCACTTGGTCCAGTTGTTGAGAGTTGGCAAACACCTGGTCCATCATAGTGTGGTTGGCCCTGGTATCTACCAGTAATTTGTGGGTGTTCCCACAGAAACAATAGGGATAGGATAAGTGGTTTACTTTAATTGAGGAGTGGCTTGCTTGTAGTACAGGGTTGTCACTGTGGACTTGGAAGACGTCCAGGGTTTCAACTTCATGGATGTTGTAGTTGCAGGGGTTCTTTGTGAGCAATGATTGAGAGGATGGGTCAGGTGGGGTTGCAGGGCCTCTTGTTGCTACAACCCCCAGGCTTTTCCCTGCTCCTTGATCTGCTCTAGCTGGAGCTCCCTCTTGCTGGGGTGTTTAGGTCCATTATCCTGCTGACAGGGATGGCGGCAGCCCACTTGATTGTGGCTATTTCCAGGTGTTTTACAAGGTTGGGATGGAGCGTCACTGGTACAGCAGAAGCCCATTGAGGCCTGGTTGTTAGCCTCCACAATGGCCTTGTAACAGTCATTGATGGAGGTGTAGCAACCTACGGGGACCCACTTGCAGATATGGGGTTTTAATCCATTGATGATGAGAGTGAGTAGCATTGCATTTCTGTTGATCACAGCTTTGGGGGCAGCAGAAAGAGCTTGTTGCCAGGCATCAAGGTACTCAGGAACAGACCCAATTTGTTTGATTGCTAGAAGAGGAGTCCCCACGACAATGAGGGAGAAGGTTTTGCTGTAGCTGGACTTTGCGGCGTCTCAGAATGCTGCCCAGGTAACGTCAAGTTCCTGACTGGCCCAGTTGGTGAACCACACAGCAGGGGGCCCTGTGAGGCGTCCAGACGCACTGGCAACCCACATGATCTCAGGAACCTGAAAGATACATAGGCAGATTTTAGTAGATTGGAGCCAACTGACAATGTCAGCCCCCTTAACGCCCCCCACAAAGGATTCTAGCTGAAGGTTGAGCATGCATTGGGACAGGTCTGACTGGGGCAGGGTGACACTGGCGTCACGCTGCCTGAGGTAGGGCCAATTGTACATGCTTGTGAGAACTAGCTGATCTTGATAGATGAGGTGCCTGTTAGGAATGTCCCCCTTGGGGATTGGCAGGAAAGTCTCTTGTTGGGGAGTAGCCATACAGCCTGTACTCTGTCCTTTCTTAGGGGGAATTTTGTTTTAGGTAGGTTGTCAACCTACTGCTGCTACCACTGTTGTAACTGAACCAATGAGGATTCAGTATTTAGAATTGGGGAAGACAACAGTCCAATAGAAAAAGGACAGAATAATAAGAATAAGATATCATTTATTGTAGAATATTGTGATTAATATACCATATGGGGAAAGCCACAAGGCCACAAGGGGGTGGCATAGTGGGAAGTTTCATGTAAGGTTCAAAGCCAAGGAATAACTTGTGCGGGGATCAGCAAGTCAATTTGGTAACACTCCTAATTAGGATGAAGTACCTGCCATTTGATATTGCCATCAGATTAATCCATGTTTTTAGATACGTAAAGGGGCAACTCATCAAGCGCCCCCTGTGCATTGTAAGATACATTAGCAGGTGAGTCTGGAAACTTGGTTGCAACAATATCTCACAATAAACAGGGGGCGCTTGAAGATATGCCCATGATATAACTAAGGGTATAGGGGATCTTTGGGCAATATCAAATTATGGGTATTATATTTAAATTAGAGATTGCAATTCAATTCCAGACCAAACCCATCACAGTGCCACCCCTGGTAGACTTGTGGCTTCCCAATACAGTATATCAACTACGCTATTCTCCAATAAAAGATCATCTTACTCCTATTCTTGTCCTTTATAATCATACTGCTTTCCTCCCCATCTAAATACAGAACTATAGCTGGCTCAGCTGCACAAGGGATAAACCCTCAGCTTAGAACTATTCCTCTGCCATCCCAACAACATCTCTTCCCGGTCCACAATTACAAACACTTCCTTAACTTACAGCTGGTAGCTGGGACAGAAACTGAGCCATAGAGCACTGAATTGATTAGAACTGGTTCTAAGGGACCAAGGGGGTGTAATCAATGGATCAGATAAAAAGTGCAGAGTAATGTGATCAGTTTCAAGACCCTACCAACCCAACATTACCTCTCAAACAATAAAAATTGAGCCCTGAATTCTTAAACGTAGCTGGTAAGCGCCCCAGAAGAGCTTGCAGTCAAAGAAACAAGTGGGGGTCACTAAAAACAGCTGACCAAGGTAGAAATCAAACCCCTCCTTACAAGATGCTGTGCTTGATTCAGAACCCAACCGGTATAGCCAGGAGTAATGGTAGATTTTTTTAACCCCCAAATTAAAGCACAAGGGATGTGCTCATTAATTCCAGATTTGAAATTGTAATACCCTCCATCTATAACCTTCAGCTCTTGCTCTTATAAGCTCATGTTTGCTGCTGGCCTTGCTTCACCCAGAACTAAAGTATCAAGGCATATCCCCCAACTTGGTAAAACCAAAACCACCTTTACAAAGCTCAGCTATTACTTGAACCTTCCTACTTTTGTGAGAGCAAAGTGTTCATAATTTTATAATGAATCCCCAAGATATTTTCTGGCTAGATTGATTTTCATTTGAGAGATCCTAAGGGTTCCTGATGTTGACATGATGCATGTGTTTCAACCAAGGTCAACACTGCACCTGTAGATTTATCTGTGTTGGATTCAGGACTTTCCAGCTCCAATTACCATCACTTTCAAAGTGCAGACTCCTACCACTACACAGTTCAAGGTAAAAAACTTCAGAGGGGTTTATCCCCAGATTGGCTACTTTTTGACTGATTTCTTTACTTCTTCCCTCCACTCTGCTAACATTTGGACCCTCTTGTCCCTTAACTTCAGTCCTTCTATCACTATACTGGTGACATATCTTATTTGATAGAAAATTCTGTAAAAAAACCAAGAATTTAATCAATCAAGTCTAAAGTGAACCTTTATTCTCAAGGCTGGAGCCCCTACCTTACCAAAATGATCCAAGTTAAGCTCCACAAAATCAGCTTTTACCTTGTCTAGTGATTTAACCAGAAATCTCTTAGCTACCCCAATATCTCCCCAATAGTTCCCCAGGGAACCCTAAGGGAATCCCTTCTATAGACAGCATCTCTAGCTCTTGAAATACCAAACTTGGTCCTCTATAATCTGAACCAAGCAGAAATGATTGAAACTGAAAGGTAAGTGGGCCAAAGTCAACCAATTCTAAAAAAGTTTTTATCCATTATTATATTTTCCTTTTATATCCCATCCAGGGGAGTTCAGCTAAAACCCCTCCTGGTTTATGATCCTGAACAGATGCCTGGAAATCCTTGTTGATACCCTTATTGACAAATCCTGATTGGGATTTTCAGGAAAGTGCTTCTCTTTATCCCCCAGGAAGATTTGATGCTTTTCCTGGATCATCTTGGTTTATTAGCTGGGCATTCTTGTTATAGCTTGGATTTTTCTCATCTTTCTCTGCTATAATGACCTGCTAGTAATTTAATGATCTATGCTTTTCAGAGTTGCTGATTATATCAAGCTGATCAAACCTAGAGATGCTACCACCTCTATTCTACCAAGCCTTATTTATTGACCCAGCAATGATTAACCTTTCATCAGTTTTGGGAGTTTAATTGCCTTAAACTTGTACCACATCTTGAAACTGTCCAGGCATCTTGATCCATGGAATCACTTCATGATAACTCATTCCTGGGGTTTAATTGATTGTTTCATGCAACACCAAGTCTTGATAACTGCATTTATGAGTCCTGCCCTTATTATGTCAGTTGGTTTGACCTAATCAATTCCAGGGATCATAACTTATCTATACAGATACCTTGCTTCCCCCAAGAATTCTTATTTGGATGACTCTTAACCCTATCTATACAAATACTGAAATCCACCCCATGATTTTAACAGCTATAAGTGATTTCATGAAACTTGTTAGGACCCAGAATGCCCTAAACAAACAGCTGGCCTGCCTGGAGATAAAACAACCAACAGCGTGGAAAGTATTGCCAAATGCCTTCCTGGAAGGAAACCCCCTTCCTGATCACAAATGGCCTGGGTTTTGTGAGGCCCATGTGCCGCAAAACACTGGCATTGAGTCTAAACACAAATTTGGGTGCATTGGCTATTGGTAAATAATAAATTAGGAAAGTGATTGTTCAATTGCGCAACCAGGTGCTTGATTGCTTGTGGATTCTAATAATAGCTGTGGTACCTTGGCATGCTGCAGCCAAACCAAGGCTCATTATATAACAGCCAATGTCCTTTCACCCCCAGGTCCCAGTGCACAATTTACATGCCATTTTGAAAGTATCACTGAAAACAATGTCACCAGGCCTCTGGTGAAACAAAATGTTAATTATTCCCCAGTAAGTATAACTAGTGAGGAGGAGAAGCCTTATTTGCTGTTGACATCCTAATTAAGAAGCTTTGTGCCCAGGACCATTATTTTCTTGTAGGAATTATACATTTCTGCACCAATATAATAATTATTTTTGCATATATTTACAAATTCACTCATCAATACAACCACACCTACCTGTTCCCACCTGGCTCTGCTCCTGTCACTTTGGTTAAGCCATCTTGCTCCATTGGCTTGGAATTATACCACCCTCACCACCTGGATCTTTCACCTGGCTACTCTAGAGTGCCAATTACATCTACCATGAAGGAGATCCCTTCCACTCCCCTTTTTCTCAACATGCCTCCTGCCCAAGACCTCAGCAAGTTGGGGTTGGTTTACATCACAGTATTGGGGCTGGCTAATCAGGTTATGCCTCATACTGGAAGTTGGTGTCCCTTGGCTACAGCTGTGAATTACATTGTCAGGATCACACCAAATGTGTATGTGGCCTTTCAGGCCCGGTCTGCCTCCTCTGTGGGAGTCCGGCTGGACTCTGGTATGGGCTGTGACAACGTTGATTGTATGAGGTGGCTGTAGATAGTCAAAGTATCTCACACTGCTCAGGGAGGGCTCATGAAGTTGCCCTGAGATGTATCTAGCAACTTAATCCCTCCTGCTGTGGATGTTGAGGTATGGCTAATAGCTTCAAATTAGTAGCAGAGCAAATTTAGACAACAAACCTTTGGTGAAATATTTGAACCACAAACCATTATTGGGTCATACCACCCCCTTTTAGACTGGTGGCTCCATTTTGCAATGTAATAGGGTTTATTTCTAAATACAGCTAGCATGTTGTGCTTAATCCCTGTCAATCAATTCTGGACTGCTTTCTTTCCTGATTTAAGTGCTAAACTTTGATCAGCCAGCTGAAAAAATAGGTTTGAGATCTTGATAACAGCACCACTTATCTTATCTTCAACAAAGTTATAGATCCTTAACATTCTTCTACCACTTTTAATATGAAAGGCTCATCTCTTGACCAGGTTGCCACCTGTGACCATAATACAGTAACATTAGGCTGTGGTTTAACAAAGAGGTTGAATTGTGATGAATTTAATAGGTTGAAATTCAAAACAATAGGATTGGCCTTGGAGAGACTTTCCAGTATAGTAATGGATTACCCAGGAATCAATTAGGCTGTACTAATTGAGGGCCATACTGAATATCTGAATGATTCAGATTATGAGACTAGGTGTCTCAAACCGTCTTATTAAACATGGAGGTTAATTAATACCCAGGAATCAATTAGGCTGTACTAATTGAGGGTCGTACTGAATAATCTGAACAGTTAAGATTATGAGACTAGGTGTCTTAAACTAATTGATTAACTGGGAAGGTTAATTAATATATATACCCTGGAATATGATTAATGGGGATTTAATCATAGGGCCAAAATGGACTTAATTGTGTCAAGTAAAGACTTGTTGTCTTTGAACAGATTAATTAACTGGGAAGGTTAATTAATATATGCTTGGAATATAATTAATGAGGATTTAATTATATTGTTTAATTGCCTTGACTATGTCAAGAAGTTTAGTTAAGGTTAACCAAAAGTAAATCCCCCAAATTGTGGTTTAAAAGCAGCGTTTTGGCAAATTGTTGGGTTAGAAGTTCTGTTGCACTGTCTAATTGATCTGTAAAGTGCCAAGGCACCGCCCAGTGGATGTTTAAGGAGCTGGGGCGCCGATTGGAAAAGTTCCTGGACGCCGCAGTGGCAACTGGTTTGAGTTTGAAAGTGTTTTAATGGGGTTTTGACGCAAAAAACCTGTTAATGCAAAAAATGGCTAAATGTAGACAATTCTGTCTAGGCTTTTAGGATTGATCAGCTAGTTCCCAGTTTTATTAAGGATATCTTGGATCAGGAATACATATATTCCACAAGGTTATGGCGCCAGAAGTCTGTAATGCTTCAAGCCAAAACAATACATTTACACAGAAGGAATCAGGTGATTCTGGAATGTATAGGGCACATTCTTATAGGTTAAGAGTTTTGAGATTTTTTGTTAAAGATCTGGATTAGATGACGCTGTTATATTCATAAACTACATGATAAGAATCTGGTTGTGATTCCAGAACCAGAGGGGTTTTCAGCCAAATATATCTTGATTGGTATATAACAGAAACATGATAATAATTAATAAAGTTGCTTACTTGTGATTATGGTTGCTTTCCCCTCAATAATTTAATGCTTTATGTTTGTTTTGAAT
>QTSX02002655.1:0-12692 GCA_014839935.2 Entomophthora muscae | reverse complement strand
AGAGCAGGATACAAAGTTGTTTTGGTGGGATGTTTTCCTTGGATTTTACTATATCTGTAAATATATGGAGAAAATGTTGAAGAAGATCAAGGAGAAAATTTAAATAGCATTCTAATATTTAAATTGGTTAAGGTTGAATGCAGGAAAAACTGGTACTGGAACAGGGCCTGTTGCTGCTAGTTTTTGGTGTTAACACTTTAAGTAACAAGAGCAGGAGGAAATTGATTTCTTATTTGGATCCCAGTAGAACTGAAATGGACTAGCAGTTTGCGCTCTTTATTCATTGTTTAAGTTCTGGCAGGTTTCCTGATGAAAATAATTGGTCGAAGCCAAAAGCTTAAAAGAGTATAAACAGAAATAGTGAATTAATACTTTAAACTTTTAAAAATTAAATATGCTGGCTTAAGTCATTATAGAAAAAAGTGAGCGACAATGGTTTAAGCTTTTAAGAAAACCATTTTGCGAAGGCGGAACCGTTGTAGAAAAGGACACTATAAGAAGGTGGCTGGCTGGATAGTTATGGGGTCTTTCCCAGGTCTTTTGAGTTTCTGCTGAGTCAGGAACCCACCCTGCTGGAAACAGCTTCCCAGCATGATGGATTAAGGCAGAAGGATTAAACCCTGTGATCATAGAGCCAATTGGCACAGAAAACATGCCTAAGTGTACCAATTCCCCAAATATTTGATACCTTCCCAGTAAGGGATTGAAATGGCCCAAGAAGGGGTAGGCGCCTAGGTATGCAAGCAAGGAAAAAGAAGCAAACAGACAGATAGAATAGACTAGTGGGAACAGGATTGGAGATTGAAATTTAGATTGCTCTTTAGTGAGTGGGTTTGATGAGAACAAGGAGGCAGTATACCATATGATTGGTACTACTGGGGCCCACTTTCCATTATTGCAGTATTCTGTATTTGTTCCAGATCCTGGGTGAGTTTACATTTGAACAGTCAAATGTACTGAGGTACAAAACAAGATTAGAATAATCCATTTGAACCTAATTCCCTAAGAAGGGGAGAATTAGGTGGCTTCATGGATATCCAAAATTCTTACAAAAATAAATTAGTTTTTTAATAGGTTTAAATTCTTTATTGGTTGATACAATTGCTATAAGCCAATGTACAGATACTTATATAGTGAAAGGATGGGGTAGTTGGAAAAGGTAGTTGGAGTTGAAACATCACAGCAGTTGAATCAAGCTCTAAAACATTTATCAAAAAATTGAAACAACTCTTTAACTGACCTCAGGAATCAACTTACCATTATAAGTTTGAAATAATTGAACTTTCAGTTAAAACATCTGTTAATATGTGTACAGTAGTTTTCAAACCTGTTGAGATAAATGTATATTATTCAGTTTAGAGCACATGAACTCATTCTAAAAATAAAATCAAAAATCAAGGAATTTATATTAAATTACAATAGATTTAGATCCACTTTGACTTTCGTTTTTAGACTGAGTTCATGCGTTCTAAACTGAATAATATACATTTATCTCAACAGGCTTGAAAACTACTGTATTAACTTAACAGTATCTTTAAACTGAAGTTGAGTAGTTTAAGGAGCTTCCTGTATTAACTAAGTGGTTGAAAACGTCAGTGGGCAGTTTCACAGCCTATTATTGGCTGATTTGGTCATTTTTGAAGTCTTTTTGCTCCTCTATCAATCTCTTAATTGTTCTTGAACTTGATTTCAAACGCTCTGAGGCCATAAGAAAGGTTTTGGGTTTGACTTTTGTTTCTGCCTGTGTTGGATTGACATCCACATAATCAATCTTAAAACCATGTATTGCAGGACTAGATTGAGGAACCATTTGTGCCAAGTTACAAAAAATAAAGTTATCTATGTTAGGATCATCATGAATGATGGTCCTGATACTACAGTAGTAGTTTGATATTTTTCTTCACATTAAACATCTTGCCTCATAATTCACTTATTCCAATATTTTCTGATCAGATTTTTAATAACCAGATTATTAGATTCTGAATTCTTACCCTTGAAATCTCCTGGAAATCTTACTACTCCTCCTGATGAAATGATTTCTGAAATTCACAAAATTGAGTGTAAACCCATCTATGCAGCTGATTCTCTGACTTTGAGCCAAATTAAAGTCTTCTTCTTGTACCTGTGCATTATCATCTGTTGTATATTTCTATATTCTCTCTTCAAAGGTTACCATTTCATAGTAAATACACACCATCTACTCCTTATTGGTAATGCCATCCTGATTTGGGTGTACATTTCCCATTTGATTAATTATGACAAGCTCTCACTCTACTTCACCCTGACAATTGGGCCCTTCAGAGTGTCAGCTGTCTACAACAGTTATACTTACCAGCTTGAAGATGCCCAAGGTAATACTAAGAAACTCACCACAACTGATTGTGCCCCTGCCACACCTTATCTGCCCAGAAAGATTTTGCACACAACTTCCCAGATCTTTTGCAGACCCTGATTCTAGTGCTGGACAACAAACAGGAGGCAGAGGGGTGTTGCAACCAAGATAAACTCCTTGCCTACCAACCTATCTAAAACATTGGGCATCCTGCGGCCAATGTTAAAATACAGGCAATAACTCCTAATTGGGTGCTAAACAATTTCCAAGCACTGATCCCTCAATTAGATATTTGCTGCTCACACCATACTTGAATCCCACCACAATGCCACCCCTTGAAGGGTTAGTGGCTTCCCTTTCTGGAATATTGACTACCGTCTTCCAAATAAAGCTGCATCTTATTCCTACTCTCTGCCTTTCCTATTGGGCTGCTGTCTTCCCCAATCTCAATACTGAGCTACAATTAGTTTGGCTGCAGCATAGCAAAAGGCAGAGGTTAAAATTGAATCCAAGAAGATCATCTGTAAAGGGAAATGAGAGTAGTAGATGGAAGTAGGACCTAGGTCAAGAGTGGGCATAGGTACAGCAAGGAAGTCAGCCGCTGCTCTCACCGCAGCACTGGCAAAGCTCTCAAAAACAGGAGCCATAAGGCCTAAGTATTCAAGCATTTTGAGAGTAACTCCCTTTACTTTCTAAGGCAAGTAATGTATCTAGGAGCAAGTTTCTTGAGGGGATTGAGGAAAGTTTTCAGGGGACTTAGGATGGGAGAGGTGGGATTCTGTGACATCTGATTGGTTGGCATGAATATTTTCAGCAGCTAAGGAGTCTGCATTGGAATTTAGCTTGATGATGTTATAACCAAAAAAATTGGTGGCCAGCAGGTCAATTTGCTTTTAATGCTAACTGGCAAATATTGTGTGTTTAATTTATCAAAGTTAATTGGTAAAAAGACAGGGAGATCCAGATTTTCAAGAGGGATCTGAGCAACCCCTGCTTTCACTCATTTTTTATCCAGGACAACATTTAAGTTGTCCATCATAGCCAAGGGTTTTGTGGCAGTTTGTTGCTGGTTTTGGATTCTGGGGGCCGTACTATTCCTTCCATTTGACATACTACTGTAACAGGCTCCATATTTGCCTCTTGGTTGGAAAAAAGCA
Organism: Entomophthora muscae; assembly: GCA_014839935.2. Taxonomy (NCBI): domain Eukaryota; kingdom Fungi; phylum Entomophthoromycota; class Entomophthoromycetes; order Entomophthorales; family Entomophthoraceae; genus Entomophthora; species Entomophthora muscae. The sequence goes on along the minus strand of QTSX02002655.1, from coordinate 9,203 downwards.
GGTTGAAAGTTTCTACTGAGTATATTAGGTTTGCATAGGATGGACCAATTACAGAGCTGCCTTAGGTTATTTGTTTTCATGTCACTGATCGCATCTTAGGGATGATTACTCTGCAAAACTGGAATGCCAATATAAATTTACAGTCTAAAGCTTTTGATTAGGATGAATATATTGGAAATAGTGGTGCAGAAAAACAGGATTGGAAGTTGTATCTGTACCATTGATTTGTAGAAGTAATCCGATCAAGGCTTGTCCTATAAGAATCCTAAACCAAGAGGAAGATTTGAATTATTTGTAAACAATCAGCCAGCTGGTAATAAATCCACTGGGGTAAGTTAATTAGCAGCGTTGATATTATGATATTCATTGAAGAGCTACCATATGCTGATGTAGGGTTTGGCGGACCACCTCTGGACAGTTACTGGATCTAAACTTGATTGAAAGCTCAGGGATGATGTCCTTCCTGAAACTAGGCTGCCGCAGCTAAAGCGGTATTTCCAAAGAAATTTTTTGTGTGTTTATTTATAGCCTTTGTATTTAGCCATAATAGTAATTTTATTTTTAAAGTGCTGTATTTCGGCTGCAGCAGCCTAAACTTTGGCTGGTCATCAACTCTAAGCTTTCAATCAAGCTCAGATCCAGTAATTGTCTAGAGGTGGTCCGCCAAACCCTATACTGATGTGACTCTTTGATCGTTGTGGGATAATCCTATTTATTGTAGAATGATATAGGCTCTTATAAATAGATTATAATTAGAGATACTCCGACTATTTTCCGGCTTTAGGCCGCCCTAGCCAAAACGCCAATTACCTAATATTTAAATATGATTAAATAACTTTTTGACAGCAAATGGCCTAGAGCCGGAAGCTGTGTCTGAAACAGCCTAAATCTCAACTAGTTTTCAGCTCAGGCAAAGGCTGGTTGGCAAGAGAAATAGTCAACTTAATGCCTCTAATGAGAGAGAAAATCTGCAAAAGCGTTCGATAAGACTAGAGGACTATTATTTAATGATGTAAAAACTCTTTTCAGTTGTAGAGATTTAAAAATCAGGGGAGGAGTTCTACTTCAACAGGGTAATGGTCTGAAACTGCAAGGGCTGCTTCGCTCTCAAGGTTAAGCTTTTCGTCAAATGGATAGGGCTTAGCGTTACGGAAATGGTGGGACTGTGCAGTAGGAACAATGATTCGATCATAAGGATAATCTGTAGACTCTGCGACAGTTGTATCGACATCGTCTTCGATCAACCAAGTGTACTTCTCTCTGTTAGTATAGAGCTCCACCTGTTTTCTTGCTTTGACGCCAAGGTAATTCTTCCCAGCATTCAAATCCCCCATAATGACAGGACCAATAAGCATAGTCTTATTCATATTTCCCAACTCGGCAGCAGAGCCTTCATCCTCCTGGGAAATAGTAGGACAAATACAGGAGAAGAGATAGTGGTACCATTTCTTTTTGGGCTTCTTCTTTTCCTGTTTAGGTTCTTCTTTAGGGGTCCATTGAATGGAAAGTTTCTCGAAGCAATGATGGAGCGAGCCAATCTCCTTCACGGCATCTGTAGGCTTAACGTGTACTCCAAGCAAAGCAAGGTGGACATGGGGCTTAGAAATCAAGGAAAATCGAGCAGAAAAGGGCTCTCGTTCGAAAACATCCCCAAAGTTTTCATCGTCAAATAAATTAGACTCTATAAACTTAAAAAGATCTGAACGAAAAATGAAAATGTATCTCTCTTTGTGTGAGCTTCTTCCGATTTGAGGACTTAATACACCATCATAAGGCTTAGTCTTGGTAGAAACTTTCTCTATGAGCCGAGTCAGCAGAGGACTGGAGCCATCTGGGTTGAGTTTGTTATCAGCTTCCCGAACTTCTTGGAGAAAGCAAATATCATATCGACGAAGGATCTTCACGATATGCTTTAGAGTATCATTATCGTCGGCTAACTTTTTTATCCCGAAAGCTCTAATATTAAAGGCACCGAGCAAATAGCTTTCTGCTACACTGCTATTGGGCGCCATTACAACGAGGATGTTTTTGCGAGAGAAGAAAAAGCGACTTGGCGCAAGACCGGCTCTAAATGCTAATAAGAGGATCAGAATATTTTTATGGAAATTAAATATACCTATTGTTACAGAAGCCTAGTGTTAGTATGGGGCAAAATTATTATATAAGCCAAGCGAGAAAGAACAATTCGTACATATTTTCGTTTAAAAACACATTTGAGGAACCTACAAAGGGCCAACCATATCGCTTAAAATTAACTTGCATCGATACTATGAAAATGGTTTACTTTCACATAAGTCTCTGACAAATAGCTAATCTATTATTTTTCAAGCACAATGACTGATAATCAACGGCATAATCGCAGGGGACAGGTGGTTTAACCGCGTTGGACGATAGATTAATATTAAAATTGAATTTATTCTAAAATCATAGGTGGATGAAAGAGTGGAATCACATAGTATTTCCTATTCTTTAATCTGATTTAAATAGAAGCTTGGATGACAACTGGTAATGTGGTTCAAACGGCCAAAACTTATGATGTAAAACTTGTTTTTTATCCCTGATTAGGCTGGTCGACCAAGCTCTGGGGCTGCCGCAGCCAGTTTCTGGCTCCTAGCTTTCCCCCTTCAAATATTTATTTAAACAAGCGTGGTGTGTCAGGCTGGCTGCCAAAAGAGCAAAGCTGTGCTACACTCAGGTTCCACTCCTTTATGGCAGCCCACTGGTATGTGTTTTCAATTTATAAATTATTCTGTGATTTAGACTCTAATAGTTGCTTTTTAATAGCATTTTGAATTTTTAGTGTTATAAATTTATTATGATGAGAATTATCAGCATTTATTGATATTGTTTGTAGATAAAAGTTTATTATGCTAAAAAAGGTATTTAAAGGCTCATTCAGGCTGAGGAGCTTGGCAGAGAAGGACTTCTGGATAGAAAACATTTTGGGTCTGACTGCAATTATGATCTGGATCAATTAAGGCTATGATGCCTCACACATCAGTAGTACAGGAAAGAGCAACATAGAGCTGACCATGAGAAAAGGGGTCATGTGTGAGATCAACACCCACGTGGCGCAAGGACTGACCTTGAGATTTGTTGAAAGTCATGGCAAATCCTAGACGGATTGGAAACTGCCAGCGCTGTAGAGTAAAATGAAACTCTTCCTCCTCAACCATTGTTAGATGGGGAATAAGACAGCAGCAGCCCTGATAAATCCCAGAGATAATTGTGACTTTAATTGTGTTTTGGAAAAGGGTTATGACTATGGCCATTGTACCATTGCATAGACCTTCAGTGGCATAAATGTTCCAAAGGATCATCACTGGAGCGCCAACCTTCAGGGTGAGGTGGGATAGGGGTAAGCTGCTGCAATTAAGAGTCTGCATGACCTCAGCAGTAACCAAATCAGCGTCATCCCCTTCTCCTGGGTCAGCACAGTTCTTGGCATTGTAGACATGAGAAGCTCCAGGGCAAGTGTCAAGAATTCTAGAGTTAAACTCAACAGCTTGGCGGTTGGTGACAGTTAAGATGCCACAGCCTTTAAAGAATACAGCTGCATTATTGGGGGTTAAGGCTCTAAGCTGTCCAGGAGGATAGATGGCCTGGTTCAGCTGCTCAGATCTGGCAACTTGGGTAACAAAAGGAGGCAAATGTATCAATCCATAAAGCCTAGCATTAAATGATAGCTCTTCCAGGTACTGGGCATAAACCTCATTCTCTTCAGTCTGATGCAGCCACATGTTTTGGTTCAGAAACAAAATCTGAAGCTGGGGCCAGATTCTTGACTGCTGGATGCAAGCCTCTACCTGCTGGGCATGACCACTGTGGTGGATCACCAGAAGAGTCTGCTTAAAGTCACCTCCAAAAACCACTGGGATCCCACCAAATAGAGCCTCATTGTTGCAAACATCCTGGAGTGTACGCTCAACGGCCAGCACAACATTTTTATGCTGCATGGGGGCCTCATCCCATATGAGTAAGGTTGTCTGACGTAACTGGGTAGCCAGCTGAGATTGATATGCAATGTTGCAAACCAAGTTCTCATCCAGGTTAAGAGGCACCTTAAAAGTTGAATGGGCAGTCCGTCCCATTGGCAGAAGGCTGGCAGCTAAGCCAGTTGAGGCAACACAGATGACATGCATACCCTGATCACGGTAATGAGCAGCCAGAGCTTGGTAGAGGAATGTTTTCCCAGTACCCCCAGAGCCTTGAAGGAAAAAGTGTGCATGGGTGGGATTCTGGGCAATCTGCTCAGTAATCTGGGTGAAAGACTGCCCGTTGGTCTGCATTAAGATGGTCTGGGTGAGCTTGAGGCAGTTCAACTGGGGGATCAAAATCCTGAACCAGGTTTCTGGGATCTTCCCATCCTTGATTGTAGTTAGGAAGATGGTAAGCTTCTAAGCTTTGTCCAAACTTTTGAAGCTCACAGGCAATTAAAAAAGCCCATAATCAAGATGGGGATCAGTAAGGCCCTCTGGGACAATCAGAAACTGCAGCCAGTGCTCTAGGTCATCACAAAAGCTCTCCCTAAACTCATTCCAGATACCCAAGCCATTGGTGATATCTCCAGAGGTAAGGCCCTGTACAAAAAGAAGCCGCTGTCTGTGGCCAGAGTGGGTTTTGGCAGTCTCCTGAAAGGCAATTCTCCAGTATGCATCATCTTGTAGTAAACCCAAAGCCTCACATGCCAGGCAGTTGGTGAGATATGTTCTTCTTTGTAATCCTTTGCCTACAGTCCTTAGGTCCACAAAGCTTGTACACCCACATTGAATAGTTAAAAGAAGGCGTACAAAGAAACGCTTGCCTTGATTTGGGCTAACATTATACATCTGGACAAACTGTGCACATTGCTGACGCCGTCTCCAGGTTCAAGTGGCAGCATGCCAAGTATAATGCTGAGGAAAATCTGGGTATAAAAGATGCCGGCCATCCTCATTCCCGGCATTATAAAGCATCCACCCCATAAGGGTTGTTCTGGGAGGATTTTCTACTTGGCGGAGGACATCATCACTGGGAGCAAAATAAACCATATGTTGGTTCTCAGCATGAACAGCCAAGCAAATGATAGAAGGATAGATTGAGTGATGGGGGAACTCCATCAGCTCCCAGACAGCCTTAGGTGGGGCAATGTATTGACCATGGAGATGCTGGCGGACTTTGTTATTGACAGCATCAGGATGTTGGCGCACAATATCAGCCAAAGGTGCCTGACCCTCAATTGTTGCTGTATACATGTCTTCTCCCTTTGAGATGTACTTTAAAATGTACTTGATTGTACAAAGATTCATGCAGACTTTAACATTTATGTGTGCCTTGTACTTCCAGATAAGAGCAGGAGAGTACGGAACAACCCAGCTGTTGTTGACTGCAACGTTATTGCGTCCAGTCACAGTCTCTGATCCAATTGCATTCTGGGGGCTATGACGCCTATAGTTTGGGTATCCATTAGCAGGTAGGACTGTCTCATTTTGAAACTGTTTTGGAAAGTACTTTGAACAGCGGCAGCCAGTTGGGAAGTCATGCATGCAGGATGCATTTTGATTTTGATCACATGGAGTGTGGATCATATAGCTTAATACTAAACGTCTGAGCTTGTTGTGGTAAGGGGTAACAGCCACTGGGGGGATCTCTGCCCAAATCAGTTGGTCAATGTTCTGAGGCTGAATGAAATAATTGTCTGTGGAGCAGAGAAACAGAACACAGTGCATATGGGGTAAGCCTTGCTTCTGATATTCCATGACACAAAAGTGCCCCAGGTAAGGACCAAAGAATCCACACCGCATATCCCGGATCAGCTCCTTGATCTTAATATGAAACACCCGGGCAACAATATCAGGTCGGTCCATAGGTGTCTCACGTGGGCCAAGTTCTTGTCTAATCTCTTCCCAATTACCATTGGCTGTAAATGTGATAAACAGGGTTGGCTTTCCAAGGTGATGGACAATGCACATCACATCCTGATAGAGCTGTTGCATGTGACAACAGGAACCAATGTGCAAAGAGGGAAGAATTGTTTGGTGCCCAACCATCTCATGTGGGTCAGCAATATCAGTGCAAGCATAGTAGTCTGTAAGATTGTTATAAAGCTCTGCTCTGAAAACATCTTGATGACTTTCAATATACTGCAGGCAGATCATATCACAGGAGGCCCAGGCATCAACAACAAATTGCTGAAACAGCCGGCAGGCAAGAAAAAGAATAGCTGGCTGGGTATTTCTCTGAAAGAGACAATAACAATAATAGTTACACATGCTGAGCTGGCAAAGTGTAGCCCTACCTTCTTCCATATGATACATCCCAAAGCTAAAGCCCAAGTCACCCCAGGGAAAGAGAAGGACATAGTGAGTGGGCATATACTTGGCAACTGTGGGATCAATTCTTTCAGTACGCCCAGCGCGTAACCGCAATAATACATGATGGCAATTGCACTCACTATCCTCTACAGCAGCCAATGCAGCAGGCATTAAAGCAGCAATTTGAGGCTGTTGGGGCAAATTATAGGTACAGCAATCAGTGCCTGCTTCAACTGTCAAGTTCAAGTTAGGATGGAGGTAAGCTGCAGCCTCAGGGTAGGTTTGAGTATACTCCTGAACAATTTCTGTGGCAGTACAATATATTTGCACAAAGGGATTCACTTGACAAACTACACGGTCAAGCATTCTAAGTGTCTCCTCATTCAGGCCAGGATTTCTCTCCATACGTTGCTGCAAGGCAAGCTCCGGGTCAATAAAGTACAGCTGATTGTAAACATGGTTGCGGCCCTCTGTAGGCAAAAGGGAATACTGCACATGGTATAACTCACCATGAATAAAATAAGGGACATATCAAGGATTGTTTCCCAAGCAGTGATCTTGCTCTAAAAGAGTTAATGGTTAAGTTATAAGGTATCAAGTAAGGAAAATTTTAAAAATAATTACCTGCAATTAAGGAATTCATTGCCAAGGCAGCATTGTACTGGCAAATATTTTCAAGGAAGTTAGTTGCTTGGGGGGTGCATTGAGTATAAAGGGCATAAATCTCTTCAGGAATAGGTTGAAGTGGGGGTAGCTGGATGGTTCCATCATTGCAGCAAAGGGTAAACCTAAGGCGGGTAGGTCTAGTAACCCAAGTACCCTCACAGGCCCAGTGTAAAGCTTGGCACTGTCCACACACTTCATCCATCCTACCAATATTTAAAGGAACCCAGGTATCTCTTTTGCTAAAAAAAGCATCTGGATCTGCAACAGCAAGGTTTTCAGGAACAGTAGGACCCCTTCTAGCAGGCTCTTGAGCTCAGAAGTCTCAGCAGATTTTACATGTTCTAACCCGGCAACCATTGGGAAGGCAGAACTGAGTGGTAGCATAATATAAAAGACAATCTATACAACATTGGAGGTTTGGTTGATGTTGGCCACCCTGGTCTGGGTTGCCTAAAGGATAATGAAGATTGTGTGCACTAAGATCCTCTGAGTTTAAATTTTGTCTAGCCATTTTCAAAGCCTTTGTAAAAGAAACAATGAGCGTAAATTTGTAGTTACACAGTTAAGCCCCAAAGAAACCCAATAAGGGCTTCTTCAGGGCTGCTATCTCTTTATCATATAAGCAAAATTATAGGCCAAGTAGTGAAAATTTTCTGTTATTTTAGGCATACTAAAGTGTATTTGTACCTTTTTTATAGAAAAGGCAAAGGGAGAAAATCTTTAAAGTTTATCAAAACATTTAAAAGTGCAAATATGAGCATTTCTTATAAAGTTATATTCTTTGTGTAAAGCAAGCATTGTAGTAGCTTATATTTTTTTGTATAAAAAGAAAAAGAGTTTTTAAAAAATAGTTATCTTTATTTGGTTTTTTGTGTAAAACCTGGCTTGGTTTTTTGAGAATTTATAATAAAGCATTAGGCATAGTAGATGTGTATATTATGTAGATTAGGTTTTTTGTATAGTCATGTACCTGCTATAAAAAATGAGTGTTTGGAGCAGTTTAAATTTATTAATGAAGGTAATAGTTCAAAAAGTGGCTCTGCTTAGGAGCCGCTGCAGGTAATAAAGTCTTTTTAAAAAGGTTAGCAAAGTTTGAAATTAGCGGCTTACCCAGTCCAAGATTAGCTTCATGGGAAAAACTTGGATCTTTTATAATATGTTAGCAAGTTTAATAAAACAATCAGAAAAATTTACCTGATAGAGAAACAGGCTGTTTGAAACAGTGTAGCTTCTTAATGAAGGTGATAAGTCAAAGTTTTCCTGCTCAGGGGGTGCTTCAGGGCAAAATACTGGTTTTTTTAAATCTAGGTTGGAAATTATTAAAAATAAAACTTACTAACCCCAAGATCTGCTGTGGACCAAGTACAACTAAAAGAATTTGAAGGTTAGTAGTTTTTTTTTTGGAAATAGTTAACTGATGAAATGCAGCTTTATTTTAAAAAGATTTGAGAATAAAAACAATACTTACCAAGCCTTAATCTACTTCAGGGCAAAAATCTGGTTTTTTAAATCTAGGTTAGTTAATTTGATTTGATAAAAGTGACTTACCCAACCCAAAATCTGCTGCAGATAGAGTCCATCTATAAGGATTTAAAGGTTAGAAATTTGAGTGAATTGCTTACCTGATCTTTAGCTTCAACTTGAATTTTGAAATGATTTAGTTGTTTAAAACTTTTTAAATACCTTTCTAAAGTATGATTAGCTTTGAAAGTTTAAAACTAAACTTACCTTTAAAGTCCCTGATCTACTATGCTTAAAACAGTTAATATTATATGTATATTTTGAAGCTTACTTTTATCTTGAAGTGATTCTATAAGTTTGAAATGAAAAAAGTTAGTATTGTGTGTAGTGAAGCCTTACCCTGCTTAGTTGCTTCTAATCTTATCTTAATGGTGGAGAAATAGATGGGTTAACCAATCATAAATAATGAAGCCATTTTTTAGCTCCAATGGTTATCAGTAAATTTCAAATAAAAAATTCAATGTCTTACCATAATGTCAAATCGGATAAATTTACATCCACCTCCTACTTTTTTTCTTTAATCGACACTGCTGCAGGTGGGGATGCTGCAAGACACTGCAAAGTGTCCAACAACCCCTTTGAGCGGTATCATCAGCCATTAAACCAAACTAATTTATAAGTACTTTGTATTTGCTGTCAGCCACTATTAGACTTAAAAATAGGTAAGTTCTTCCAATTAAAACATATGTAAATAATTTCTCTTACAACTTGAGCGGTTATATA
>QTSX02002654.1:0-12752 GCA_014839935.2 Entomophthora muscae | reverse complement strand
TGCTTAACAGAGCAGAGTTTTGCCATCAGAATGACACTTTGATGGCCTCTCTAGATAAACTAGATTATAAGTTATGTTGGTTTGAAGATTATAATTGAGAAGACTCATCAACACCTCTCAAAAAGAGATTGAGGTTGTATATAAGACCTGTGAAGACAATGACTAAAGGTGTGCAGAAAAATCCTAATGTATCTCAGCTTCCAGCAATTGGATTTGGAGGTTCTCACACTCAAATTGAAGCCACAGAGCAGGAGCTTCAAATGAAGCTAATTTAAACAATAAACAGAAGCAAAGCGCAAAGCTCAAAGCTCAAATGACTCCAAGAGAAAATGATGCAATAAAGTCAGCTGATGTCTCAAACTCACAGCATGAAGCCTCAGATAAAGACCCAAGGGCCTCTGAGAATGATCATGAAGGATCAGGTCAAAGGGTATGAAAGGGACCAGATCCCTTCTTCTTATATCTTTGGAGATTTTTGGTCCCTGAAATAGATGATCAAATAGCTCTAATCTTAAATTCATTGGTTCAGAGTCAGAAGCCCTTGGGCCCTGACAGCATTATTATATCTCAGTTTTTATGATTGGCTGTCTGTCCCTGGCCTGTGATTTACCTTCAATGCTGGTCTCTGGATTGACAACACTGCCCATGTAGATTTTTTATCCCCTTTTTGTGGTATTCACAGTGTACTTGGACAGAGCGACATCTTTGGTTACAGGCAGCTACTTACATGTTTGCTGAGGGGGAGTTCGCTCCCATTCAACTTGAGGTCTTAGACAGGCGGCTCATTGTTCATGTGGGAGGGGAGGCTCTCATAGGGATGGCCGGAGAAGAGCAAATGAGAAAAAGCCTAGAGTAGTCAGTGAGGGGACCCTAAGGGCCCTTTATCTTAATGAAGCCTTTTCTTTGTCCAACTTCTTCTTTTATATGTTTGAATTTATAGTACTTTATTGAGAGCCAATATTGAGTATAGAAAAATGTTGCTTGAGAAATATGGCTGTGAACTCTATTGATGATTCTTCTGTTGTGCTTGGCTCCTGGGGACGGACATCATCCAAGAGGAAACGACAGAGAAATCTTTGATATGAAAGGTATGAGGGTTGAAGCTATCTTTAGGGTTAGCTTTAGGAAAATTTTAAGTAGAATATACTTGAAATTTCCTGGAAGGATAAAATATAGTTTATGTAGGCAAAAAGAAAGAAGCATTTGAAGGATATAAAAGCCAACACAGATGTGAAAAAACCTGTCTTTATTTAGATAGAGGATTCTACTTATATAGTAGATTAGGTGTGAGATTGTTTACTAGGTAAGAAAGGGGGCTGGTTGGGTTTGGATTTGTACTCACCAGGATCAGATGTGTGCAGGTAGCCAATCCAGACTGTGTTCATTGCAGGTTGACCTAGTTATAGGAAATAGCAGCTGTTGAAGTCAAAAGCAAACTTAGCTAGATCTTCACAAGTATCACAATTAACAGGTCATTTTGAAATAGCATTAGTTGCAAAATTTATAAGATTGTCCATATGTACATTCAGCTACCCTAGTTAGCTAGGTCCTTGTCCTATGTCTCATCTGATAAGAGTTTGGCTGTTGGAACCTGATATAATCTGGGTTTGTGAGATGTATCCTTAGCTCCTCCTGAGTGGTCCTAGTTCTGCCAGTGCTGATCTGGGAACCCTATGCTCTACTCTTACATTGGGACTAGTAGTTGCTGGTGACCTGTTAACTGGATTTGAGTTGGTAGTGACAAGCCATCTGCATAAGGCATAAGGACCCCTAAATCATTTTAACCCCAATTGATTGAAATTGATGGTTGATCTTCCTGTTCTTGAAGCACCTCTTATGTGAATATTTGGGTTGAGACTCTATAAAGTTATGGACCTCTGTCTGGCTAGCTAAGCCCATCCTTGGCACTGCTTAAATATCCCATCATAGAAAAGGGTAGCAGTGATATGATATTTGACTGTATTCTTAAGCAACATTCAGCTCCCTTTTTTGACTCTGATCCAATCTTCTAGAGGTAGATGATATGAACAGATAAGCTTGGTTGCCATGGCGGCAAGACTTGATGTCGGGATACCAAGAGTACTGTGATGTCACTTTGGGTGAGGGAGGCGCAGATGCTGGTACAGGCATGGTCCACCAGATGATGTGACCTAACTTTACCAGGTGGGAGAGGGCCTTCCCAGTCATGGCCCAGGGTCCAGCTTCTGGCAAGGCAGAATTAATCAGCCCTGTGAGTGCCAGGTATAGACCTCCCAGGAATTGGCTATTCTGGCCAGTGACATCAGAAGTGGGGGTTGAGATAATTGGTTTGGGTGGCAAGGATGGTTTCATGGGGATCAGGTAGGCAGAAGGATTGTTGTATTTCCTGTTGAATATCAAAGGGTATATGGTGGTCTCCTTCCTGTCGCGTAAAATTTGGTAGGGATCTTCAGGAGCTTCTGGGCAGGTGTACCACTGTAGGTCTTCCAAAGTCCAGAGTTTGTGGTCAGGATTGGGCGGATACTCAGTGAAGTGTACAGGGCCAAACAGAGCGTCAGGAGGGAAGTAATAATTGAACACTTCTGGGTTTCCAGCTGGCGCTTGATGTTCAACCACTGAGGGTGAGTACTGGTATCTGGGCATTTGCAGATGAAAGAGTATCAGAAATAGGTATGGGATCAGATTGGTGAACCAAAGGTTCATAACAACTTTATTTAGTAGGAATGCCACTACATGATCTTTCTGATGCTTCTGGCTTATATACTCATTCACATGCAGGTGCCTCTAAGCATTCTTCTGGTGATATCTGGGTGGCAAGGTTTTTCATATCAAATTCTGCTGGTTGGCTGGTTGTTTCACCACTATTTTTGGGGTCTTTAGGAACAGCTTCTTAGCTTGCAAGTGGTCCATCTTTGCTTGGCTGGTCATTGGTTCTGTCAGGGTTGGCTGCAGGTGTCATGGGATCATTTTGAATTCAATTACCATTTTTTGGACTGACTTGATAGGCATTTCTGAGGCTGGAAAACTTGATTAAAAAAGGGGTTCCCAATTGGAAACCCCAAATTACTAAATGGAGGGTAGGCTTGAACTGAGAGCTCTGGGCAGCTAAATTTAGCCTGCCCAGGCCCAGACAAACCCACCAAGGCTTGGGCATAGCTTTTGAAGCCCCACAGCTACTGGCAGAGAAGGAGTGCTTCCTGCACCTGCATGTTGTGCTTTTTTATTACAGCACCACAATTATTTGATATTATTGGGCACAGGGAATTTTCTTGAATACAGTCATATACAAGGATATGATTAGTATTGTATCAGAAGGGCCAGAATTGAATGAAAACATGACTATTGTCTAGGAATGACTTCTGTCACAACTGAGTCTCCCTCCTTGCCTGCTAACATATCTTACTATACACAGGAAGCGCTCAAAGAGATGCTCCTTGACGTATCTAACAACATGGGCCAATCTAAAGGCAGTATCAAATTGTGGGCACTTTCTCCTAATTAGGAGCACTACCAATTTGACCTGCTGATCCCCACACAAGTTATTCCTCAGCTTTGAACTTTACATGGAACATGCCACTATGCCACCCCCTTGTTGTCACGGTAGATTCCATAATGCCAGGTATTGTCTGTCCAAGTAAGAAGGCTCAGAAGGCCGGAAAACCTGTATCAAAATTGACCAAGTTAACAGATTTAGACCAAACAGTTGATTATAAATGGGTCACGGCTTTTCCAGTTTGACAGCTGAAACCAGCTCTCCCTTTCAAACTGACGTTGATAAATTGACGTAATATGAGGGCCACTCAATATGAGCTCGTGAATCAGTATGGCCGTCAGAAACTAGTCACACAAGGGTTCTTTGCAACCTGGACCAGATACTTACTTGACAATGTGGAAGGAATAGGAGGTCAAGACTCAGGTGGTATTGCTTAGTCAATTTTTCTGATATATATTGAATAGTTTTCCCTGTTTCAACTCTAAGAGTTGAGTCCTCCTAAATTTACTCAATAAAAATCATTTATCCCAATTTCTAATTTTTGATTTTAAAAATGCATCCTGTGATCAGGTTGTTGCGGTATATCCTGTACAATCTGATTCTGAATCAAATCATTTCTGGAAGATGGGGCCCTGCAACTGGAACTTTGTCATTGGTGCCTCCCAATGTTAATTCCATGCCAGCCAATTTTGCAGCTTATTCCCCCATTCTTGAAAATGAAAATTGTGTCAATTCTCAATGCCCAGAATTTTATGCCAAAGATGCATTGATGCTTTCCCAGGTCATTTATCTTGGACCACTTTGGTTAGGATTAATTGTTCTACTTAATCCTGGAGTTATAATTGGAAAGTTCACAAAAAAATATCTGAAGCCGCGTTGGTGGTTAATCATCAATTCTATGTGGATTTGGGTGGTAATTCCCCATCACTTAGAAACGGCTTCATATTATTCAGTAATTTCTGTCACATTACTCAACTCTTCTACTTCTGAGTTTTTGGAAGCAGTTTGTCATGAATTTGTGTTTCTTTTCTCCTGCTCTGTTGAGATATCTGCATTTACCTTGTTTATTTGCATCAGTTCATTTCTAAGTTTTCAGTTTGGGCTTTTCTTTAATTTGTGGTTTCCGCTCCAGTTGCAGTTGTTAAGACTGGATCCTCTGTTTCCTATTTCCATTGCGTTATGTCATTTTGGCGTCCAGATTATTTTCCTGCTCCGCCCACTGATGAAATTTTGTGTGAAGTTTTTTCAGCATTATCATTTTATTCCGGCTCAAGCCTTAGTCACAAATCCCAAGTTTACCATGTGATGACAAAGGTTTCTGAAGATGCTTGTGAATGGTTGTTGTCCGCTGTGGAGCGCAATCCACGTGTTTTAACTGAGAGTGCATCTCTATACCCTTTGTTAAAAAATTTGTGTGTATCTATTGAGGAGCTCAAAGTATATTGTAAGCTGTACACCTTCCATCAGGGTACAACTCTGCTTTCAGTATTCCTTCCTCAGTTTCTTACCTACTGCCGTACAATTGATGTTCCCAAGGTGAATAAACTCTCAGCATTGTGGTTAGCAGTTGACCAGACTGCCCAGGATTTGGCGGTTTGGGATTCCCTGTTAACCACAAATGAGGCCCTGGTAAGCCAAATTTTTTCTCTAGTCTCAAATCTGTCTACTTCCAAGCAAGGTACGTTGGTAATTGAGGATAAACCCACTGCGCGCTCCTGGTTTTCTGGTTCCTGCTCTGCAATCACTCCTTCCAACCAAAGCCAAGATCATTCTCCCCCTAGCTTATCTCAGCTACAATTGGCGGTGGTGAACAAACCCAGTGATGTGAAGGAGGCCCCCATAGTGTCTGGTCCTGATAGTTCCTTGGCAATGCTTCAGCACGTTGTACCTAAAAAATCTTCTGTGATTACGTCTGAAGAGTTGCCCCTTGTTCCTATTGACTGTGATAACCCCGTTCTTCCAGCTGCTGTCCAAGAAATGATTGAGCGTTACTTCCAGGAGCATCCTGCCTCCTTAGCTGCTGTCTGTACTGTCAATGAAAAACAAGACCCTGCCAAGATAGCCACCTTTGCTGCAAATAAATCTACTTCTGGTTACTTCTTGTTCTATGGTAGCATTGATAATGGTCAGACTATCTATCAGCCAGCTATTTTGTTGGATATGGGTGTTTCCAAAAATTTCATGAGTGTGGAGACTGCCAACTTGCTACAACTCAAGTACCACCCGGGAATGCTTGTTAGGGGTGGGAACTGTCAGACTTTTCCCTCTTTCCAGCTGAAGAAGCCAGTTACTTTTGTAGTTGCAGGTCAGTCTTTTACTGCAAGGTTTTCCGTTTGCTCTACCCTGATGTATCCTATCATTTTGGGAGTGAGTTGGTGGAGAGATCATAATGTATCAACCTTACTGGAGAAAAATGAGCTGCAGGTGGAACACTCTTTGGGTATAACTATTTGTATTCTGTTGTTGGATATGTCTAAATTGGAGCAATCATCCCAGACCATACAATTGTTTTCTGTCTCTGTCCCCGTAAGTTTGGATTTACCAGCATGCTTACAACCCTGGTCTGTGGCATTTGACGCCACCAGAGGCAAGGTCCTTCCCAAGCACACTCAGTTTGACTTTGACTTTAAGGTTACTGTTGATCTGATCAGATTTGCGTCTCCTATTTACCCTTTAACCTTGAAGGAAGACACATTTTTGGAAGAGTGGACTTGTGACATGTTGGCAAAAGGCTACATTTTTAATAAGTCTTTGTCAGTCTGCTCCCTGTTATTGTTTGTTAGGAAGTCTGATGGGTCCCTTTGTCCTTGTGTTGACTACAGGAATTTGAATAACATTACAATTCTAGATCCTTATCCTTTACCCCTCAAAGCACAGATCTCTAGGTGTGTTGAGAAGGCCAAGGTATTCTTGAAACTGGATCTGTTGAATGCTTTCAATCAAATCAGGATTGCAGAAGGAATGGAATGGTTAACAGAATTCAGAACCAAGAAGGGTATCTTTCAGTTCTGTGTAATGCCTTTTGGATTAAAGAATGCCCCGGCTTGCTTTCAGCGGTTAATTGATTCAGTCATGGGAAATCTCCTAGGTGTTTGTGCCATTGCATATATGGATGATATATTGGTGCTTTATCTGGATGAGGAGTCTCATAAGGCCCACTTTTTGGCAGTTGTAGAGCGCATTCTCCAAGAAAAATTGATCATCAAAAGGAGTAAGTGTGAATTCTTTAAATGTAAGGTTACCTTTCTGGGTAATATTATCTTTGAGGATGGCCACACCATTGCCCCTGACAAGGAAGCTGCGGTTCAAGAGTATGCTATGCCTGTGACAGTACCCCAACTTTGTAGTTTCTTGGGTACATGTACGTTCCTGAAGAAATTCACCCCCCACTTATCTGAGGTGACCGCCCCTTTATATTTGGCTAGTGGAAAGACAACTTTAGTCTGAACGCCTGAGTGCGCAAGTGCCTTCTCAGCAGTCAAGGCTCTTTTGTTGTCCTCCCCAGTGTTAAGACATGTGGATCCTGAGCTTCCTTTTGTGGTTTTCACTGATGCATCTAAATATGCTGTGGTTGTTGTGCTGTTGCAGACAGCTAGTGATGGGATTGAGAGACCTGTAGGGTATTTCTCCCGGAAGATGGAGGCTTGAGAACACAACTACATGATTTACAACAAGGAATTGTTGGCTGTTGTGGAATTGTTAAAGCATTGGCATCACCATCTCATGTTAGCACGTCATCCATTTGTAGTAAGAACTGACCACAAAGCTCTTCTATATTATTGACAGCCCAGGGTTTTGTTGGGTTGTCAATCCAGATGGCATGATGACCTGTCAAGAAACAAGTTCCGCTACAAGTTTATTAAGGGATCTGACAATCACTTGGCCAATGCACTAAGCAGGAACCCTTCCCATCTCCCAGATGTTAGTATGGATGCCAAGTTTAACACACATATTATGATTCAAGATGAGGCTGTGGTGCCTTTTGTATTGCCTTTGCTGGCTACGTTGGCTACCATGTTCTTAGCTGAGGACTCAGACCTGGACTTGTATTCCAAGGTCAAGTTTCTGCAACCTTTGTCCAAAGGCTATAATAGACTATTAGAGCTAGCATGCGCAAACCCAGTGGGTCAGCCTCAGGGTTATCATAAGATTGGTTCATTCCTATATCATCAAGGTTGCTTGTGGGTTCCTGAGGGCACTATTTGGGATGAAATCATGGAGGCTAATCATACCTGTCTAACGGCTGGTCACCTAGGGAAAAACAAAACAGTGGAACTAATCCGCCGCCAGTTTTCCTGGAAAGGTTTAACTGTGCAGGTAGCAGCCTTTGTTTGAGATTGCCTGGTATGTGTTTGATCCAAGGCCAGTTGGAACAAGACAACTGGTTTACTGGTTCCACTACAGCCTGCTGCAGGACCCTGGATGTCTGTGTTGGTGGATTTCATTGGTGAGCTTCCCAATTCCAATGTGTTTAACACAATCATGGTGGTAGTCAATTGTTTTACAAAGATGGCACACTTCATACCTTGCTCAACCACAATTACTTTGGTGGAAACAGCTAGGTTGTTTGTGAATAGAATTTTTCCTTACATGGCATCCCAATGGAGATTGTGAGTGACCGCGGGCCTCAATTTATTGCTCAGTTCTGGGAAGCCTTTACTGGAATTCTTGGAATCAAATTATGCTGTTCCACAGCCTTTCACTCCCAATCTGATGGACAAACAGAGAGGGTAAACCAAAGTTTGGAGGTCTACCTACGTTGCTACACTAATGCGCAACAAGATGACTGGTGTGATAATCTACCCATGGCAGTGTTCACATATAATAACGCCCTGCACACGTCAACTCAAGTATTGCCATTTTATGCCAATGTGGGTTACAATCCTTCTTCCAACATGGGTCCTTGTTTGGTTAGCAACGTGGAAGCTGCAACTGATCAAGCCGCTGCATTGAAGCAGGTTCATCAGGAGCTCCAAGTTACTCTTGCTGCCGCCGTGACAACTTACAAGGAATACACAGATTGTAAGTGCCAGGAGGGTCTGACTTATAGGTCAGGTGATCTAGTCATGGTTGATGCTTGTAATATGAAACTTAAGGTTTTCTGTTATAAATTAGGTCCCAAGCAAGTTTGTCCCTTCAAGGTAGAACATCAGATTGGTCCCTCTGCCTATTGGCTAGATTTACCTCCTGCTTTCAAGATTTTACATACCTTCCATGAATGTCTTCTTACTCCCTTCAAAGGAACAGAGACTCCCTCTTCCTAACCCATTCTTGTGGGAAGGTGAACCTGAGTATGAGTTAAATTGTATTCTGGCTTCCCGCAAGAACCACCGCTGTTTGGAATATTTGGTGTCTTGGAAAGGTTATCCTGATTCTGAAAACTCCTGTGTTCCCCACTACAATTGTTCAAATTCCTCAGATCTGATCCATGAGTTTTACAAGCATAATCCCACTGCTATTAATCACACTGAACTTGCCTTAGCTGCAATGAAACTCCCACCTCCCCATAAGAATTTCTCCTTATCCCATCTCCCAGATGGTGGTATTGTACCCAGGGCTAAAGCAGAGGGTAATGTCACAGTAGATTCCATAATGGCAGGTATTGTCTGTCCAAGTAAGAAGGCTCAGAAGGCCAGAAAACCTGTATCAAAATTGACCAAGTTAACAGATTTAAACCAAACAGTTGATTATAAATGGGTCATAGCTGCTCCAGTTCATCAGCTGAAACCAGCTCCCCATTTCAAACTGATGTTGATAAATTGACGTAATATGAGGGTCACTCAATATGAGCTCGTGAATCAGTATGGCCATCAGAAACTAGTCACGCAAGGGTTCTTTGCAACCTGGACCAGATACTTACTTGACAATGTGGAAGGAATAGGAGGTCAAGACTCAGGTGGTATTGCTTAGTCAATTTTTCTGATATATATTGAATAGTTTTCTCTGTTTCAACTCTAAGAGTTGAGTCCTCCTAAATTCACTCAATAAAAATCATTTATCCCAATTTCTAATTTTTGATTTTAAAAATGCATCCTGTGATCAGGTTGTTGCGGTATATCCTGTACAATCTGATTCTGAACCAAATCATTTCTGGAAGATGGGGCCCTGCAACTGGAACTTTGTTGTTGGTGCCTCCCAATGTTAATTCCATGCCAGCCAATTTTGCAGCTCATCCCCCCATTCTTGAAAATGAAAATTGTGTCAATTCACAATGCCCAGAATTTTATGCCAAAGATGCATTGATGCTTTCTCAGGTCATTTATCTTGGACTACTTTGGTTAGGATTAATTGTTCTACTTAATCCTGGAGTTACAATTGGAAATTTCACAAAAAAATATCTGAAGCTGCGTTGG
Source organism: Entomophthora muscae (assembly GCA_014839935.2). Classification (NCBI taxonomy): domain Eukaryota; kingdom Fungi; phylum Entomophthoromycota; class Entomophthoromycetes; order Entomophthorales; family Entomophthoraceae; genus Entomophthora; species Entomophthora muscae. The sequence continues at coordinate 2,927 of QTSX02002654.1, read as the reverse complement.
TGGTTAATCATCAATTCTATGTGGATTTGGGTGGTGATTCCCCATCACTTAGAAACGTCTTCATATTATCCAGTAATTTCCGCCACACTTGTGGCCTTGTGGCTTTTCCCATATAGTATATTAGTCACAATATTCTACAATAAACAATACCTTATTCTATTCATTCCTGTCCTTTCTATTGGACTTTTGTCTTCCCCAATCAAGCACTGAACTCTAATAGGTTCAATTGCAACAGTGGTAGCAGCAGTAGGTTCTCAACCTACCTAAAACAAGATTCCCCTAAGAAAGGACAGAGTACGGGCTTTGTGGCTACTCCCCATCAAAGGACCTTCCTGCCAATCCCCAAGGAAGACATTCCCAAGGGGTATGTTATCTAATAGGACCAGTTGGTACCCACAATCATGTATAATCGACTCTGCCTTGGGCAGCACAACATGAGTGTCACCCCACCCCAGTCAGACCTGTCACAAGGCATGCTAAATCTCCAACTTGAGTCTTTTGCAGGTGGTGTCAAAGGGGCTGAAATTATCAGTTGGCTCCACTCAACCAAAACCTGCCTTTGTATCTGTCAGGTGCCTGAACCCATGTGGGTTGCCACCGCTTTGGGGCGCCTTACAGGGCCTGCCGCAGTGTGGTTCACCAACTGGGCCAGCCAGGAGATAGATGTCACTTTAGCGTTGTTCATAGATGCCACAAAATCCCACTACAGTGAATCCTTTTTGTCCATCATGGTGAGAACTCCCCTCCTGCCATTAAACAGACTGGATCTATCCCTGAATACCTTGCAGACTGGCAGCAAGCCCTTGCACCACCTCAAAAGCCGTCACTGACAGGAACACCATACTTCTTACACTAATAAGTCAATGGGCTCAAGCCTCACATCTGCAAGTGGGTTCCTGTGGGGCGCTGTACGCCCACAAACAATTGCTACAAGGCCATTGTGGAGGCCAATGACCAGGCTTTCATGGGCTTTTTTAGGACCAGTGACACACCACCCCAGTCTCTCTCTGCACCTGGCAGTGCCCACAATCAGGTGGGCTGCTGCCAGCCCCACCAACAAGAGAATGGGGCTAAGCGTTCCCCTGCAAGGGGGAGCTGTAATTAGCACAAATTGAGGACCTGGGAAAAGCCTGGGGGTTGTAGATACAAGAGGTTCTACAACCTCACCTGACCCTTTCCCTTGAGCTCTCCTTGCAAAGAATCCCTGCATTTTACAATATTCACAATGTTGAAACCCTCAATGTCTTCCAAGTTCATAGCAACAACCCTGTTCTCCAGGCCAGCCATTCTTCAAATAAAATAACCTGCTTGGCCTATCTCTTCTGTTTCTGTGGGAACATTCACAAAATTTTGGTAGATACTGGGGCCAACCACACTATTATGGACCAGACGTTTACTGACTCTCAACAACTAGACTGGGTGCCCAGCTGCTTCAAGGCAGTACAATTAGCTGACTCCTGCAGAGTGGCAATCACCCATGAGACAGTACTCTTCTCTGTGAGAATGGGGAACATCCAGGTTAAACTCTCTGGACTAATTATGACAGAGCTCAGCCACAACTTCATTGTGGTCTTGATAGATGTATCCCAGCCAATAAGGAGGAGTTGTATTGTAGCTAGTCATCACCCTCAACAGGAATGGGGTGAGCTTTCAGATATCCTATCAAAATGAGCAAATTACCGCATGATACCGTGTTTGTCAGAATCACGGAGATAGGAACTATACAATTTCAAGGGGGAAACTGGCTTCAATCAATGCTCAGTCAAACTTATCTGCACCAAACCACTTGTGCTCCCCCATTGGCCACTCCTCCTCCACCAGCACTTGCCGCACTCCTTGGGGTATCGGAACGTTTTTAGTGACAATGGACCAACTACCTCCTCCCTGGGAGATAAAGCATACTGTACAACTACAGGTGCAAAAAAAAGTCAATGTCCCATATATAAACTGATTCTCAAAGAAAGACAAAACTCTACATCAACACCTGATGAACCCACTCAACAAGGGCTTCATCCGCCCTTCCCTCTCACCCTGCAGGGCTACGGTCTTCTTTGTAGCAAGAAGGATGGGTCTTGTTGCTTAGTGACTGATTACCATGCCCCTCAAACAAAGTAACTGTCAAAAAAAGTGCACACAATTGACTGACTAACCTATTTGAAACACTTGCGGGTACAAAGTTCTTTAGTAAGAACAATCTCACCACGGGGTACAACAAGGTCTGCATTGCACCAGGGGATGAGTATCATGGCCTGCCATGACATAGTAGCTTTGAAAAGTCACGTTTTAAAAGCATGGATCAATAAAGATACTTCTTGCTGTCAGAAAGCTACCTTGATGATCTCCCTAGGTATCCTAGATCAAAAGTTATGGCAATTTAAAGAGCCAAGTTCAAAAACCCTGTCAGCATGTCCCGAAATGGTCGCAAGATTGGATTTCAAATCAAGACAAGCAACAATTAGTAAGCGGTAAAATTCAACCATATCTCAGCTTCTAGTGATAAGTTTTGGACGTTCTTGCGCTCAAATGAAAGCCCCAGATGAGGAAAATCCATCCAAAGTATTTTTAGATGACCAACTGAGGCAAAGCGCAAAGTTTGAATCTGGCCAAAAGAATATGACTAGAATTAGTCAGCTGATGTTTCAAACTTTTAGCATAACCCCAGATAGAGAGACAAGGACCTTCAGGAAGAATCTGGAAGAATCTCAAAGACCAATGTAAATGGTATAAAAAGAACCTAGTTCCCCTTTTTGCCATTGTGATCATTCTTGGTCTGAATAATAAATAAGGACTTCTCTTAGACTATAATTTAAATGGATCGGAGTTGGGAGCCCTTGGGCCCTGACAATGAGGCAAAAACTGCTTTCACACACGCAACAGGTTGTTTGAGTGTCAAGTCATGAACTTCAGAATGACCAAAGCTCCCTCTG
>QTSX02002653.1:0-12813 GCA_014839935.2 Entomophthora muscae | reverse complement strand
TCATGGAGATCATGGAGCTTATCTGAGTAATGTTCCTCTTGAGTCACAAGGCTTAATCAAGTGTGTTCCATTTAGGACCTGGATTGAGTGATCCCCATCATAGATGGTTAACTGATAATAGTGCCACCAGTTTATTGACTGGGCAGTGAATCACTCGGTGAGCTGCTCGGTGATTTACTCAGGGCGTTAATTCCCTGAGAGGGAGTAATCAAATATGTTGCAACAATAAAAAACTTTTTTAAACAAATTTAATTTCAAATCTATATGCTTTAAATTTTTTAAGAGAGAAGCAAAAAGAAAATATTATTTTTAATTTTTAAAAAAAATCTGGAAGTTGAACTTCTGGATTTGCTCAAAAATGAAACAATTTCAAGAGAACCTTCTCAAAGAGGATTCTCTTAAAATTGTTTCCAGATTTTGGAAGGGTGGCTTCTTTTCTAAAAAGAAGCCACCCATCCAAAATCCAACACAGCCCTACTAAACACAGAGCCAGGCTGTTTATACTGAAAGAGCTGAAAGCATCAATCTCACAACCTTAAAGCTTAAAAGAAAGGATCAAAAGGTTATCACATCCAGAACTGTTAATAAAAACAGTCAAGTATGTTTTTCTTGCATAATCACTTGGATACTGCAAAGATACATCCAATACAAGTATGTGTAAGAGGTGTGAAGTTGTAATTGATACTAGCTACAACTCTTATGCAAGCAAAGAAGATGAAGAAGAAGAGAGAGGGCCAAAGTTTTACCACACTTTAAAGGGGCAGAATGTACTGAAAAAGGTCATAAAACATTATACCTAAGTGGGCATGCCCATTATTCCCCAGTCAGACACCAACATACAGCACACTCAAAAGGCTAAGCAGCCCACTTAAACACCAAACATGTTATATTTATAAAGTCAATGAAGAACATGGCTGAAAATAAGAAGGCCATAGATGCTGATGACATTTTTCCAGAATTGGCCAACTGTGTATACCAAGTATACAGAAAAGCCAGGCAAATCAACCTAATCAAAAATCCAGACAAATGTTGACAGCCCTGAAAAGGGAACACAAATGGGCAATCCACCAGTGGATCAACCAAATTTACCACCTGGGACTGTTAAATATACCCACAACGGTTAGATCCACATTTGATACCAACATATCAGTTCCAGATTTCCACCAAGTTGTTAGAGGGTGTTGCATGCCATGCAAAACTTGGGGGTATCTGCATATAACCCAACCAGCCCATCCAATACGGTGGCCTGCCGCAAATATGCCAAGGTGTATACTTCACCCAGAGCCAATGGAGATGTCTGCCTCTCTATATCAACTGATCTTTGTTTTCTCCTTCCTGAAAGCTCATATGGCCATGAAGGAAAGGGAATTTACAGCTAGGATATCATTGGGCATTATTGAGCACCACTGCACATTCTGTGGTGGCGCTCACTAGCCCAAAGAGCATTGAGGTCCACTGGATAATCAAAGGCTTCTGAAGCAGGGGCACTTTTCTGAGCCTTCTTCATAAGGTGAAGGGCCATCTCAGAAAAACCAGCAGTGGCTCTGTCAGCATTGTTGGATTGGATACTATGGGGCTCCATAAAGTAACTGAGGCCATTGATGAATTATTCATAATTGGTACAGATGTACTGGTTGATGAAATCTGGTTGGGTATCAATCTCATGAACTCTTTATTCCTATCCCAGCAAGCATTATCCCTGAACCTAATTGGGGAGGTCTTTGGGTGGCTGAAGCAAGGTGGCAAGCCCAGGGCTCTGTCACAGTAGTCTCTATAATACCAGGAATTGTCCATCTTAATCAAAAATCCAAAGGTGAAAAATGGCTCAAAAGTCAGCAGAGCCAAATAATCTAAACAAAGCTGCTGATAAAAAGTGGGTGCTGGCTGCTCCAGTAACAGATAGAGATTTATCTAGTGATTTGGAACTGGTTGAAATAAGCTGTCATCACTTTTAAGTCATGTGTTGCACTATCATTAGGCAAAAGGGGCACCAAAATTGAGTACCAAAGGTTCCTTCTCCAAATGGATATGGTATAGTTGGAAATGACTGGAATCTTAGTCAACTTTGAACTCAGATGATGATCATAGAAATAAAAATCTTGGCTGAGCTTGGCAAATTACAGGTTTTGATTTTAATCAGCTTTCAAGAGTTGAGCCCTCCCTACAAGTTCTAACAAAAATTTCTGAAATAAAGACTCACATCTCTATTTGTTTCAAATTCAATAATGCATTTCCTTCAGGGGCTTACATACCACCTCTCCTTTAACTTGGCTATTAATTGCCTTGCTACTGGCTTCTGGGAAAATGTCCCAAGAACTTTGTCCTTAAACTCTGCCAATGTTGAGCGCTCTCCAGAGGAAATAAAAGTGGAGGAAACTCCTGTCTCCCAATGTCCTGAATCCTATTCTTAATATCCTTTGATCCTCTCACAAGCACTTTATATAGCTGTGTTATAACTAGAATTGGTCATCTAGTTGATCCTAAGTAGTTTTGAAATTTCACTAAGCAATACTCTTTCCCCATCTCTGACTTATCTTTAATGGTTTGCGGATATGGATCTTTATTCCCCACTATTTTGATTTGTACACTACTATTATTCTATTTCTGTCACACACTTCAGGTGCACCTGAGACTCTATTTGATTTGCTACGTGTGGGGCCATACAATCTTCCGGCCAAAACAGTGGCTAAGTTTTATGCCCACCTGGAGTCTTTTATCAACAGGTGTCTAGCTTCTATTCCAATCAAATAAATTAAATGTCATGTTGCAACCAAGTTTTCCTCCTTGCCCCCTGTGTATCTTACAATACACAGGGGGCGCTCAACAAGCTGCCCTTTGATGTATCTAATGGCATGAACTAATCTGATGGCAATAGCAAATTGCAGACACTTTCTCCTAATTAGGAGCGCTACCAATTTGACTTGTTGATCCCCACAAAAGCTATTCCTCAGCTGCAAACCTTACATGAAACACGCCACTATGCTACCCCATGTGGCCTTCCCCATATGGTATATTAGTCACAATATTCTACAATAAAGTACATCTTATTTTATTCATTCTTGTTCTTTATATTGAACTGTTGTCTTCCTAATTGAATACTGAACTCTAATTGGTTCAGTTGTAACAGTGTTAGCAGCGGTAGGTTTACAACCTACCTAGACAAAAAATTACCCCAATAAAGGAGGGAGTACAGGACGTATGGCTACTCACCACCAAGAAACTTTCCTTTCAATCCCTGAGGGGGACATCCCCAAAGGGTATGTTATCTACCAGGACCAGCTGGTGCTCACAAGCATGTACAATCAACTCTGCCTAGGGCAATGAAATACAAGTGTCACCCCCAATTGGACCTTTCACAATGCATATTAAATCTCTAGCTCAAGTCTTTTGTGGGTGGGGTAGAAGGAGCTGACATTTTTAGCTGGCTCCATTCTACCAAAAATCAACTTTGCATCTGTCAAGTGCCTGAACCCATGTGGGTTGCCACCACATCTGGGCGCCTTACAGGGCCTGCTTTAGTATGATTTACCAACTGGGCAAGCCAGGAGCTAGACATCATGTGGGCATAATTCAGGGACATTGCCAAATCCTGCTATAGTGAAACCTTTTCACCCAATGCAGTGGGAACTCCTCTCCTGGCCATCAAACAGACAGGGCCCATCCCTGAGTACCTGGTTGCTTGGCAACAAGCCCTTTTCACTGTCCCAGAATCTGTCACTGACAGGAATGCCATTCTGCTCACTATAATAGTTAATGGGCTCAAACCCCATATCTGCAAGTGGGTTCCCATGGGCTGTTGTACCTCCATTGACAACTGCTATAAGGCCATTTTGGAGGCCAATAATCAAGCTTCAATGGGGTTCCATAGATCCAACAACGCGCCACCTCAGTCTTGCCCTGCATCTGGCAGTGCCCACAATCAAGTGGATTGCCGCCAGACCCACTGGTAGGAGAATGGGGCTAAGTGCCCCCGCGAGGGGGAACTCCAGCTAGCACAAATTGAGAACCCAGGAAAAGCCTGGGGGCTGTAGTTACAAGAGGTTCTACAACCCCACTTGATCCCCACTCCCAATCTATCCTCACAAAAAACCCCTGTGATTACAACTGTAAAGTTACACCTCCCTCTTAGGCCTCTACTCCAATTCCTGCCAAATGCTTGGGAATTTCTACCAAATTATGTTTGAATATTTATCCATAAGGTTACTGAAAAAGCCCAAGAAAAGCCATCAATTTAATATTTTGGAATTATTCTGAAGATGCCCCCACCTAACCTACCCAAGAGACACCTCTGGTTAAATATCATGTTCAAGAGCGGCTGGGAGCAGTGGTAATTGCATTCAAAGTGTATTCCTGATTTTAGTTGGTTCAGTTTTCCTTGTGACTATGTCCATTCAAAATTTTTCAAGATCTTCCTGCCTCAAGAAATGCATTCATATCTGATCATATCATTGGTTGATTGGCTTTATGACATTCAATCTACCATCCCAATCCTATCCCATCCCTTAAATGAATGCAAGAGCTGTAAAAGACCTTGCTTCATCATTCTCTACTATAATAAAGCTTGAAATTTGTTAGTCTAATCTGGACATTTGATTTTGGCTGTTGCTTTTGGTGCTCAGTTGATTCCTTCCCCCCTTTGGCCTCCCATGAATTGTTAGTGACAACCTTCTGGTTGTTGTTGAAACCATGATTTTTATTATGTTTGAGAGCATGGGTTTATTTCCTACTAACCTGCTCCCTGATTCTCACAACAACATGCACAATTTTGAGACCCTCAATGTATCTCAGGTCCATAGTGACAACCCATCCTCCAAGCAAGCCATTCTTCAAATAAAATTACCCGCTTGGCCTACCCCTTCTGTTTCTGTGAGAACACTCACAAACTTTTGGTAGACACTGGAGCCAACCACACCATGGTCAACCAGAAATTTGCAGACTCTCAGCAACTAGATTGAGTGCCTAGTCCATTCAAAGCAGTACAAGTAGCCAACCCCTGTAGAGTAGCAATTACTTAAGAGACAGTACCCTTCTCTGTGAGAATGGGAAACATCCAGGTTAAGCTCTCTGGGCTAATTATGGCAGGACTCAGCCACAACATCATTGCTGGCTGTGACTGACTCTGGCACAACTGCCCCTATATTGACTGAGATACATCTGTAATCATCCTCAACAGAAATGAGGTGGATTTCCAGATCTATCCTATTGAGATGAGCAAGTTACTCCATGATATTGTATTTGTTGGACTCACATAAACAGGTACATACAACTTCAAGGGGGGAAGCTCAACTTTAACCAGTGCTCAGTAAAAGTCATCTGCTCTGAATCACCTGTGGCCCACTCCTTGAACACCACACATCCACCAAAACTTTCAGCTCTCCTCAAGGAGTATAAGGACTTCTTCAGTGAAACACTAGAACAGTTGCCTCCTCCCCAAGAAATACAGCATGCTGTCCAATGGCAAGGGTCCCTGCCCAAGGCACAACCCCTTTATTGTCTGACGCCCAAGGAAGACAAGACTCTCTGTCAACACCTTATGGACGCATTCAACAAGGGCTTCATCCACCCCTCCCTCTCACTCTACAGTACTGCAGTCTTCTTCATAGCCAAGAAGGACGGGTCCCTTCAGTTAGTGACTGACTACCTTGTCTTGAAAAAAGTGACTGTCAATAATAAATCCCCCCTGCTGTTGATTGATAACCTGATTGACACACTTGGGGGTGCAAAGGTCTTTAGCAATATCAATCTCACCGCAGGATACAACCAGGTCCGCATTGCACCAGGCAATGAGGCAAAAACTGCCTTCTGCACATACTACAGGTTGTTTGAGTGCAGGGTCATGAACTTCGGAATGACCAATACTCCTTTCAATTTTGCCATGTTGATGAACAAAGCAATTGAGGATTTAGTTGGGAAATGTGTTGTTGTGTACCTTGACAACATTATTCTCTTCAGTCAGGATCAAACCACACATCTCTAACATCTTTGTGCTGTCCTTGACACCCTTTGTAAAAACCAGCTGAAGGCCAAGCTTTCCAAATGCAAATTCATCAGGTCAGAGCTCTTGTTCCTTGAGAATACCATCTCTGCCCAAGGGATAAAGCCCAACCCTGCCAAGACTAAGGCAATCATAAGCATGCAACCTCCCACCAATGTGGGCCAGGTACGTACATTGTTGGGCATGGTTGTCTATGTGCAAAAGTTCATCCCCAACTGCAGAGAACTAATTTCATCCCTCACTGAGCTCTTAAACACAAAGCAGCGCTTCCAATGGACACCTGCCAGAGATCAAGCCTTTGAGATGTTGAAGCAAAGACTTAAAACTGCACCTGTATTACAATTTCCCAATCAGAATCGCCAATATGAACCCAAGACTGACGCCTCTGACAGGGTCATAGAGGGTGTGCTAAGGGTGGAAACTGACAAGGGGGTCTTCCTCCCTATGGCATACAAATCAAGGAAGCTACCAACTCAGAGCAACACTAACCCCATACATGAAAAGGAGTTAGGGGCAATTGTGCACTGCATAAAGAAGTGGCATTGTTACCTGGAGGGTGCCACCTTACCACCTCGCGTCCTGACAGACCACAAGTTGCTTCAGTACCTCAACACTCAGTCACACTTAACTTGATGTCAGGTGGGCTGGTTTAATTGCCTGCCCCCTACCAATTGAGCATCAAATACAAGCCAGGGAAAGAACTTGTCACAGCTGACACCCTCTCCAGACTATATGTAGCGTCCATCACAGGAGATGACATCTTAGACCCAGAATGACCCATGATTTATCTACATTCTGAAGCTACTTATTACAAAGGTCTTAATTCTGTGACTATCTTCAAGCTGAAGGACAACAAGAGCCAGTTCACCACTGACACTGGTAACGTCTGCCACCGGGCAGAGACAGGTGAGAAGACACCTTATATTCCCACCATACAATGAGGGGATACCATACTACACTACCACTGTACCTTGGGTCACATCATAGGGCGTAATCTCTTCAAAATCATGAAGCGTAAGGTTTGGTGGTCCTGTATGCACCAAGACATCTTGAACCTCCTCAAAACATGTGTGTTGTGCAAAAAGAACACATCTAATCCTGCCCCTCCCAAGTTTGTCCTATCCATCAAAGCCATGAAACCCTTTGAACAGTGGGCCCTTGGCATTTTTAGACTCTTCTCAAAGACAGACTAGGCAAGTAGTACATCATTACGGCCATCAACTACTTCACCTGTTGGCCAGTAGCATAGGCAACCATCAATCATACCACCACCACCACAATCACCCGCTTCATTGGCAAAGAAATTGTGGCCCACTTTAGGTGGCCCAAACGTCTTATCACAGATGGTGGACCCAAGCTTGTTGGGCACATCATGAAGGCGTACTGCACCAAGAATGCCCTCCAAAGAATAGTCACAACTCCCTATCATCCCCAAGCCAATGGTCACGTAGAGCGCCTAAATGGTTTGTTGGTCCAGCTATTTACCAAGCTCTCATAAGAGCACCCCAACACTGTGTGGACTAAACACCTGCCCACCACTCTACTTGTAAATCCACTGCCCCCTTTGGTCTTGGATAGAAATGTGTTCCCCTGTTGTACAAAGAAATCCGCTCATAGTCCAGCTAAACCACTCAACTTGTTAAAAGATTTAGCTCACACTGTGACAAAAGATTTGTATTAGTATATCCTGCAAATTTTACAGCTCCCACTGTTTCTTTCTTGGAAGAAACCCTGGTAAATTTAGACTTCTTGCTGACCTGGTGTCAACCATTATTGAAAACTATCAGATCCAGCCAATTGGGCCCTGCCACATTGACATCCAAAAGCTCAAGTAAATTCCAAGTGCTTGAAAACCCCTCCAGTCAATCAGGAAGCACTGCGGAAATTAAGATGAAACCCTCCAGCCTCCCCAACTCTGACCTAAAAATTTCTCCCCCACCCAATCAGACTTGAGTCCTGAAGTCATGTGATTTTCCCCTGCAGCACACTCCCCTTTTTACACAGCAAAGGGACTTTCATTCCCCTGCTTGTCTATTCCCAATTTTACTAAACTTTGGAACCTTGCTGCACTTTTTTTTGAATTTTGGTAGAGGCCTTGAAACTTTTTTTGACCCCCTATAGTTTGAAGATTAAAAGTGTTAGAATTTTTGTTAAAGTTTACCTTGTGCCTACCCGCTTCAAACCTGGCATCATCCCTGGGCTCTTTAGAGGAAGCTCTGACATATAGTCTTTGCTCTTCTTGCTTTTGCTTTCAAAAGACAACTTTGAATCCTAAAACTTTAAAAATGAATACAATTAAAGGCGGGTTTGAAATCAAGTAAATTAAAGAAAATTCAAAATAAAAGTAAGCTTTTATATTGAAAATTAATTAAAGCCACCCAAGATCAATGCCAAGTCTTCCACGTGCTCTCCTGGCCCCATTTTTCCTGCTTTTGTTTGTGGGTCCCCTTTGTTGCACCAAAACTATTGTTTCTTACCCTAGAAACCTTGTCCGCATATTTGAAATTTTGTGGAGAACAAAGCAATGATACTCCCAGTTCTCAAACTTGTGGTGTTTTCTGTGGCCCCCTTTTTGCTGCTTCTGTGGTCAACTTCATCAGAGTTGTGGTCCAAGATTTCCTCTTCTGCTTGTCTCGTGGGCAATGACCTGTCTTGCCTTCTGGATCTCCCCAGTGGTCTCCTGTTCTCTGGGGAGGCAGTGGTAAAGAGTTTGACTTGTGACAACCTGGATCTGGAGGCCGCCAGTTTCACCTAGCCTGCTTCTGTGGTCAACTTCATCAGAGTTGTGGTCCAAGATTTCCTCTTCTGCTTGTCTCGTGGGCAATGACCTGTCTTGCCTTCTGGATCTCCCCAGTGGTCTCCTGTTCTCTGGGGAGGCAGTGGTAAAGAGTTTGACTTGTGACAACCTGGATCTGGAGGCCGCCAGTTTCACCTAGCCTGCTTCTGTGGTCAACTTCATCAGAGTTGTGGTCCAAGATTTCCTCTTCTGCTTGTCTCGTGGGCAATGACCTGTCTTGCCTTCTGGATCTCCCCAGTGGTCTCCTGTTCTCTGGGGAGGCAGTGGTAAAGAGTTTGACTTGTGACAACCTGGATCTGGAGGCCGCCAGTTTCACCTAGCCTGCTTCTGTGGTTAAGGAGAGGTTGATGTCACCCATGTCCAGTCCTGAGAAGTGCAACCTGGTGCCCCTCCATGCCTCTGCAACGTCCCCTCTTGCTTGCACTTGTACGCCCTGGTTACTCACTGGGCTGGTGTTGATGGGATTGAACACCTACTTCCCTCAACTATCCCCTGTGTTGTCCTTGTGATCCCCCCTTTGAGCGGCTGTCCCAGTTCTCCACTGGGCGGTATCCTGGTGGTATATTGCACCAGGATGGGAGCCAAACTTAGTTAGTTTAGCCCCTCTCTCTTACACTACTCATCCTACAAGAAAGAATCAACAGAGGCACCAGGTTCAGCCCCAGAACCTTGGCCTTTGGGGCCCCTGAAATCTTGATGGGAGTAGAATAAGGTGTCAAAACAGCAGGCTTGACCCGCCAGCAAGGTTCTGAGTAAGCAGGGTTGTGACCCCCAATATGATTACCCAGCCACTCAAAGCCAGACTAAGAAGTTAACTCAAATTGCCAAATCCAACAACATGAACAAATGCTGATCCCCTACAGTGGATACCTTGTTTTGGCGCTTGACTCATTACCAGGATCAAGCCATTCCCCTTCACCATCCAACTGTGTGATCAATGCTATCATGTTCCTGTTATCCATGATTCACACCAACTATATAATCATTATCTCTCAATAAAGAATATTATCTAGTTTCTAAATATTTTTCCCCTTGTAACTCTGCTAAAACAGCACAGTTACAACATTGGTAGAACAGGTAGATTCTCCATCCTACCACATCTTGTAAAATTCTGCCTGTTGCCCGTAATTGCTGCAGCCAACAAATCCTTGACAGAATCATGCCTGGCCTCCTGCTGGACTGTACTCCGTACACTCCTGGTATCAAGATACCTGATGGTTTAGTCCTGTACCAGAACACAGTGATCCCACTACCCGCCTTCAATGCCATGCCTGCACAAGGGTTCTTCCAGACGGCCGCCATCATCCTGCAACCAACTGAAAAAACACCATGCCTGCCTATGTAGCCCAAAGACTACCAAGCTCTGCCTTGGAACCTTTTGGTGGGGTCAACAACAACAACGCTGCCGCATGGATCCAGTCCGCTCAGAGCAAGCTGGCCCAGATGGAATGCCTGCAGCAATTTTGGATTGTGGAAATCTCCATCTGACTGACCCACAACACTGGCACCTGGTGCAACAAGTGGCACAAGGAACACATGAGAAGAACTGGGATATCTTCAAACAAGACTTCTTGGCAAGATTCATGCTTAAGGACACTGCGCTAATGATCATACATCAAGTCAAGAACTTAACCCAGACAGGCACTGTGAAGGAACTCATCCGCGCCTACAAGGAACTCCAACTACATGCACCCTCTGACATGGCCTTTGACACCCCAGCCACACACCTCATGTACTATGACGCCCTCAAATTGCATGTAATGAGGCACGTGAACCTGGAACAGGTGACCAACCTACAGAGTCTGTATTGCAAGACAGAGAAAGCAGAACAAACATCCAACACTCTCCATAAGGCGCAAACTGGAAAACAAAAAAGACCCAAGGATTATCACACAGGCAGGCATTCCACTTGACCACCCCCTGGGACAACAGGAACAACATCAACCATAAACCCACAGGTTCAAATGAACATGGAAGTGAGAACAATGACCAGTCAAATTGTACCCATTTCCATATCACTGCCACATAAGGGAATCAAGATAAGGAAAAAGCCCAGGGAGAGCATTAAGCAAGCCAAGCTCTCCCCACACAACTCCTGACTTGCCCAATGATGAGTACCAACCCAAGGACCTGGACCAATGCCCAATGATCCAAGTACCCTTGGAGGACCTGGTACTGTACACCATTTCCAGACATCCCAACAAACTGATATCCTATCCCTTCCATTTTTGCAGTTACACAGGCTCGGCACTCCTGGACTTGAGAGCAGATTGAACCCTAGTCAACAGCAGCTTTGTGGACAAGTTCAAGCTAGCCACTAATCCTTTGCAGATTAAAAACGTGGTTTTAGCTGATGAACATCACATTGCTGTGACAAGGGAAACCTCCCCCTTCTCTGTCATACTTGAGAACCTATACTCCACCATCCAAGGTCCTGTCATTGACTTCCCAAAGTTTGACATTGTACTGGGTTTGGATTGGTTACAAAAGAACAATCCTCACGTAGACTGGGCAACCTTGGTGTTGACCATCAAGCGTGAAGGTGTCAATCACCAGATCTACCCTGACTCAGTGGATCAACTCCTACGCAATCACGTCTTTGTGCGCATCACGGAGACCCAGGACAAAAAGGAGAACCTCAAGGCAATTGAATGGGACTCCTGCCAGTACAAGATCATACACTTTAAAGATCACCAGGATACCTTCACACCTCAGGATTGCAAAATTGTGGCCTGCCATCCAGAAATCTTCAAGGAAGCTCTACCCAGGTTCCCCCCAGAGAAACACTTCCAACATTCCATCCAGCTCAAAGGAGCTGTACCCAAAGCACATCCTATCTACAGGCTGACCCCAAACAAAGATAACTCCCTATGCGCTTACCTCAAGGAAGCATTGGAGAAAGGACTTATCTGCCCCTCACAATCTCCCTTTGGGGCCGCCATATTCTTTGTGGCCAAGAAGGATGGTACCTTACGTCTGGTCACAGACTACCAAGCCCTAAACAAAGTTATCATCAAGAATTTTTACCCACTACCACTTATTGACAACCTCTTTGAAACCTTGGTGAAGCCACAGTCTTCTCCAAGATTGACCTAACTGCAGGCTATAATCAGATCCGTATTAAGGAGGAAGACATTCCCAGAAAACAGCCTTCCACACTAAATACAGCTCCCACAAATGTGTGGTACTCAACTTTGGCATGATAAACACCCCCTCCACCTTTGTGACCTTCATGAACAAGGTGTTTGCCCTGCACATAGGCAAGCATGCCTTAGTCTACCTAGACAACATCATTGTCTATAGTCCCTTGATGAAGCAGCACCACAAAGACCTAGAGGCAGTCTTTGCTACCCTGGCATAACACAAACTGCTGACCAAGCCCTCCAAGTGCCAGTTCTTCCGCAAGCAACTACCTTTCCTGGGACACATAGTCTCAAAAAACGGCATCAAACCCAACAGTCAAAAGATACAGGCCATCTGCAAGATGCCACCACCCAAGGATAAGTTGGAACTCTGCACCTTCCTGGGGATGGTGGCCTATGTACACCGCTTCATACCTGACTGTGGCGTTTTGACTGCCCCCTTATCCGCCATAACTGGCGCCAAATCCAAGTTTGTGTGGACCCCCAATGTGACATCTGTTTTAGCTGTCTCAAAGAGAAGCTCACAACAGCTCCTATCCTGCAATACCCCAAACATGACAGAGAATACAAAATGGAAACTGACGCCTCAGATGCATCCATTGGGGGAGTACTACAAATCAAAAATAATGATGGCAACTTCCTGCCTGTAGCCTATGAATCACAAAAGTTGACAGATGGCAAGTGTTAATACCCTATCCACAACAAAGAACTGCTGGTCATTGTGCACTGCTGTTGCAACTGAACCAATGAGGATTCAGTATTTGGAATTGGGGAAGACAACAGTCTAATAGAAAGAACAGAATAATAAGAATAAGGTATTGTTTATTGTAGAATATTGTGATTAATATAATATATGGGGAGAGCTACAAGGCCACAAG